>LPNX010476262.1:11821-23446 GCA_001517045.1 Pseudotsuga menziesii | reverse complement strand
TGACAAACCCTCTTAATATAGCAGCAGATCTCTCCATCCCAGTTTGAGAGTAACATAATTTGTTTGGTATTGATTTATGGCGTGTATTTGAAACATATATATATTTTTTCTATGAATGGATGAGTGCGTTAAATGGTGATTGTTGTATGTATTAGAGAACAAATAAATTTTTGTTTTCCTGATGTGTATATAAATCTTGTGGATATGGCTTCCGTTGCCATAATCAACTATTCAATGGATTAGTAATTGAACCCGGACTCTATATGATTACGTTCAACATCTAAACAATTGCCCAATCCTTAAAAGGTGTATACAATTGCAACTAAAACCTATAGAATACAATGGTACACTACCTCAAAAATTGAATTGCACACTCGCTCGAAAGTTTGAAATGAGACCAACCCAAAACTGGAAACGACGCAATCAAAGCCCCACCAAAATAAAATAAACAGTAATCACCTTTGTTGTTGGGTGTGTTCCATTGGAGCTTTGAGGGATCGCTCTGTAAATCAAGAAAGGGATCGCTCTGTAATTAAAGATCACCATAAAGATAATGTAGACAGCCATGACTGTGTATACGTTTCTGTTCTCTATGTGTGCTTATCCTCATAACCCATTTTCCTTCACATAAAACAAATCACTCCGACGGAAACACTCAATTTCAATTCAAGTCATAGCACAATCTTTTCAATCTTTTCAACAGCCCAATTACTTGAGTCGGCGAAATTCCCACAAAGACTCACAACCATTGATTTATTTTACGCAAAATACAGCTATCCATATGTTTATACTGATATGATATTTGTAATTATGCCACCGCCTTGGGCAATAACAAAAGCAAATAAGAGCAGAGAAACAAACAGGCCTATAAATGGCCAAGTTCTACTTCCTCATTTGCATCCAGTACTGCAGTCTGTTTCATCTAGTTGTTGCTCATAATCTGAAACCTATAGAATACAGTGGTAAGTACGCCTAGTCTAGAGAATGAAATCAAATTATTGTTGTAATCTTCCAATGTTTACGAGTTCAATGTCTTTTATATTCTGGTCCATTAAGTTATGAGTGAGGTATGAAGCTGAACATAAACGAAGGAATTCTAGAATCATGTGAACACAATCCACCGTATGCAACTATCATATTCCTGTAGGATTTGATAGAAAAGAAAATTGCACCAATCCTTTTGTGGTCATGATTTGTAAAGGACCTTTTACGAAAATCCAAGGTTGTCTTTTGGTACTAGAGATTGAAACCCTACATAATGGATTATCTATTCACATACCCTTATCTATTGAAGATCATAGGGTTTTTGATTTGTTAATATTTCCATAGATGCTAAAGTATATTTGAAATGGTCGCCAGAACCTCAGATCAACAGAAATTCCAGTAAAACAGAGTATGAGGTTAAAACTGATTCTAAGAAGAAACGATTATAAAACAGAGTATAAGCTTGAAACCGATTCCAAATTATTATTAAGATGCTTATTGACAACTAAATAAACAATTTCTATCACTTTCCTGCTCACCGTGCTAACCGCTCCCAGTAATTTCGTGAGACCTGGAAAGAATAGAGGTTTGAAGTGAAAATACCAGGAATATTATAAACAGCGTGTAGAAAAACCTGAATATTTCCAATGAACAGTATAAACAGGAGGAGACCACTAAGAACAATAATGATGCTGAATACCACCTCAATCCAATGGCACGTTGGTTTCAGATCATTGCCAAATATGCTTAAGGTCATGAGACCCAAAAAATTGGGTACAATGTTCTTTCTGTCCACCTTGTACTGGTAACTAATGGCAGTACCCATTTGTAGATGCCATAGTGGAATGCGCCGTCTCCATTCAAGCAGACAGGATGCAAAGTTTCATTTTTGCCCCAGCTGGGGTGTAGTGAATCGTCTCTGTCAAGGCTATAACAAATGGGTTTGCTATACCCCAGCATTAACAAGTTGCAATCATTTTTGTTCTCGCATTCCTTGCGCAAACATGTGAGTACTCTTTGAATAGCCAATACATACCAACACCCTCCAGCTACCCTATCAAATTCAGGGCGAATCCCCACCAAACTGTACAAAAAAATATAACCTGTTACTCTCTGCATCCGGCGCATGAGGCAGACAGAATGATAAGCTTTTGGTAGATATAGAAATAAGAATATTGGGAGCAGCACAGTCATAATATAAGTGATTTCTCCCCTTTTTATCAGTTTTAGCACAACCAACCAGAAGACCACCTGTGGAACTGGCAATATGACAAAGATATCAAACCAAAAGCCTTTGAGAGATCGCAGGTAATGGAGAGCAATTAAACAAGCGTCCCACACAAGTTCCCAGAGCCCACTACAAGTGATTCCTTTGACACATATGCGGGCCTGAGTTGCAACCAAATATGCCATAAATGCAAGGCATCGCTGGCACAATGGGGAACAGTAACCATAACAGCCAACCTCCCATCTAGGTAGATACACATTAGGTCTTTACTTATGGAGAGAATATAAAAGAAAAGGGGGTCGAATTGCCAATCCAATGGCGCCTACAGGAAGAATTATCCTGTTCCATCTCTGGATAGCTTTGCTTCTTGGGTCCAATACTGTTCCAAATACCCATTTATTTCTCTTTCTTGATTGCAGGCATGGCTGCTGAACTTGGCCTTAGGAGGGAAAAACAGATGAACCATCATTGGCTTCCCAACGGAGATGGTTGCTCTTATCACAGCTAATGGAATGGAAAGTTGGAGTTTCCATCTGGGTGCAAGCAAAACACTCTTGTGATCTGCCTCCAGATCTTGATAGGGCCTGAGAGATCACTGCTGCCATTGATTCTTCCCCTCCTTGACATATATTGTCTCCATGACTTGTTGAACTTTCTGCGTTCCTTGAAGTTTTGGAAAACCATATGGGATCACCAAAACCATCTCGGATCACCAGCACGGCCATGGGCCTGTGGCCTGAGTGCAGCCCGGCCGGCACAGCCGTGAGCCTGCGGCCTGGGCTCAACCCGGCCCAATGGCCTACGGCCAGGGCAAAACAAAAAAAAACAGCTAGTGTTAAACAAATTTTTTTTATTATTATTAAATTTTACCTGATTTTTCCAGAACGCAAAAGTTCTTCCTATGAATACATGACAAATCTATTGCGCAAACAGCAGAATACCCATATACAGTAGGCTGCAAGTAGGCATGTAAAAACCAGAAGTTGTAGGAACCAATCCTTTACTATCAAAATTTAATCACATGAGCAATACCGTTTGAGAAGAGAACATCTGCTCTACACTAGAGTTAAGAACACAGCTTATACTGCACCATAGCCAACCTGAGCCAAGCCATGAAGGGTAAAGCCGAACGCCCGATGCTCAGAGGAACTCAAGGGTTTGGGTCTCGACCTTCTATCAGAGAGGTGCCCTTGGTGGAAGGGAGGGAGCGCTGGTGGTCTCCCAGGCTCTACTAAGGCGACTAGGGTTTATTTCCTTTTTTTTTATGTTTATTATTTATTTTAATTTAAATTTATTATTAATAATTCGTAAGAATATATATATATATATATATATTATAATTATTTAAAATTTTGTGGCTTGACATTTTGTAGTGCTATTCAGAGGAAACAATGAAAGGATAAATCCACAGTTTTTGCATAGCTAAAAATAAATATTTCCTTCAAAATTAATCCTTTTAATCAACTATTAATTTTTCTCTCAAAAACAATATTTTTGGTATCAAATATTAAGTTTAGGCCAGTGCCATTAGGTTGAGTTTCCCATTATAAAATTGGGATGTAAATTTTGTTAAGTTCTCCCCAAATGAATATTAAAAATGGTTTTAAAAAAAAAATAAAAAAAAATTGGAAGTTTAAATTTGATGTGCCAATTATTTAAATTTTACAATTTGTAACTAATGAAGCTGTATGAAAAGAGAGAGTTTTTGTTTGGTGTCAATGACGTGCTTTGAAGCTTGACCCTAGGGGCACCCTCTTTGCTACATGTGCAAAGGCTAAGAGATGGATGGAAATTATTCAGTAGCTAAGATGTTACATTTGGAAGCCATTGGAGCCAACTAGTGCTCTTGGAAAATGGGTGTATTCATTTTTAGGGGAAAAATGCCTTGATCTATCTTTGTATTGTGTCGTATTGTCCCCTAGTAACATATCAAACAGGAGATCATTCAACCAAGTAAACCTACACTATTTGGAGATACATAATATAATTCATTTGATGACCAACAATAAACATATTCATCAGGTAGATTTGCTCCTGTTGGTTGTTTACATAGACATAATTCCCTTCCATGTATGGGATGTCGCTCAATATCATTCAAATGATATATATACTATAAATAATTTTGGAAATTAATGTTATTAACTATTAACTATTTTAATTGATAAATGTAATTAATATAACACAGTTAATGATTAGTTTTCTTCTTGAAAATGCTCCTCACCGAAACTTCGACGTATAGTCGAAGGGGCAAGACCGACTCGGAATCTTGAAAACGAGATACCACGGAGACCATCATGACGAGCTGATCGCTAGAACATGGATTCTATTACATGACAAAATGTTGGGTAAACACGACGCTAGACTTAAAACTTAGGTTATTCTATTAGCAAATCATTAAATTATTAATTGTTAATGAGAGTGGGACTTTAAACGTTAATTGAAGATCTTGAAGAGTTGATGATGACTCGAGGAGAGTTGTGGTGGGATCATCAGGTACGGTCAATAGTGTCAAGCTTAGAATATTGTTTGATCCTGGCGCTACTGATAGTTTCATTTCTCCATATCCATTAGACAAATGTGGGTTGGCAGCCTACGAACACGACGATTTCAGCTTAGTCGAAATGGCTTCAAGGGGTAAAGAAAGCAGTAGGACCTAGTGCCGATAAGTGTGTGGTGGATCTCGGGGTGTGTGTTACACAAGTCAAAGTATACGTCACCACTCTCGAAACTTATGATCTCATCATCGGTATGAATTGGCTTGAGGAACATCGAGCTTTCTTGGACTGTTATGGAAAGAAGGTTCTTTGCATTAATGACCACGGAGAGGCCATCAAGGTCCAGGGTATCAAACGGAAGGTGTCCCTACATTTCATATCAACTATGAACGTAAAGCGATGTATGCGATAGGGTTGCCATTTGTACATTGTTGAAGCAGTAAACAGTGAGAGGGGACCCTCCTTTGATGACTATCCAGTGTTAGCCGAGTTCAGTGATGTATTTCCAAAGGAATTACCTGGGTTACCTCCTAAGAGGGAACTTGATTTTACCATTGAGGTAAAACCTGGTGCAGAGCCAACATCGAAGACACCTTACAGGATGAAGGCCCCAGAACTTTGTGAGTTGCAAATGCAGTTGAAGGAATTGCTAGATCTAGGGCTCATCAGACCAAGTATTTCACCATGGGGTGCGCCACTAATATTTGTGAAGAAGAAGGATGGATCCTTGCGTCTTTGTATAGATTACCGATATTTGAGTAGAGCCACCGTAAAGAATAGGTACCTGATACCTCGAATTGATGACCTCTTTGATCAAATGAAAGGGGCGACAGTCTTCTCAAAGATCGACTTACGATCAGGTTACCACCAGCTACGGATTAAGGAAAGTGATATACCTAAGACTGCTTTTTGAACAAGGTTTGGACACTATGAGTTTGTGGTGGTACCCTTCGGTTTAAACAATGCCCCAGCCGTATTCATGAGTCTCATGAATAGCGTGTTCCGAAAATACTTAGATCAGTTTGTGCAAGTCTTCTTGGACGACATCCTCATCTACTCCAAGAATGAACAAGAGCACGAGGAACACTTGCGAATAGTGTTGTCATGCTTAAGGGAGCATCAGTTGTATGGTAAGTTGTCCAAATGTTCATTCTATCAGAAGGAGATCCATTACCTAGGGCATATAATTTTCGGTGAGGGAATTTCTGTTGACCCTGAAAAGGTGAAGGCCATAATGGATTGGCCCTTGCCAAAGAATGTGCATGAAGTAAGGAGCTTCATGGGGTTAGCCGAGTATTATAGAAGGTTTGTTGAGGGTTTCTCAAAAATCGCAAAACCCATAACTACCCTACAACGTAAGGGCACCAGGTACAAATGGACCGATGAATGCAATGCCGCATTCACCGAGCTGAAAAGACTATTGACAAGTGCACCAATTCTATGAGTTCCAGATATGGAGAAGGAATTCACAGTTTGCACCGATGCTTCAAGGCAGGGTTTGGGTACAGTATTGATGCAGGAAGGTGGGGTAATAGCTTATGCGTCGAGAAAGCTAAAACCACATGAAGAGAATTACCCTACTCATGACCTAGAGTTGGCTGCAGTGATTTTAGCGTTGAAGCTTTGGAGACATTACCTTGTTGGACGAAGCTTTGAGCTCAAGTCTGATCACCAAATCTTAAGGTATATCTTCACTCAGAGAGACCTAAATGCTAGGCAAAGGCGATGGAGTGAATTCATGAGTGAGTATGATTTTGGGATTTCCTACATCAAAGGGAAGGAGAATGTGGTAGCAGATGCCTTAAGCAGAAAACCAAGACTTTTCTCTCTTATACCTTTGAAGGTGGATTTGAGGGAAAGAATTTTAGGGCAGCTACTCGGAGATAGTTGGTACCTAAAGGTCACAGCGGCACTCCAGAATGGGAAACCAGTGGGACCAAAGTTTGAAGGCTATGAGTTGGAAGACGATGGTTTTCTACGGTATCAAGGGAGGATGTACATTCCTGAGGAGGGAGATATTAGAGAGACTATCGTTAAGGAGGCCCACAGAGTAGTGTATTGTGCGCACCTGGGTGTAAAGAAGATGTATGCAGACATGAAGCAACTCTTCTTTTGGGCAGGGATGAAAAGCGACGTGGTCAAATTTGTCACTAAGTGCCTTGAGTGTCAGCAGGTAAAAGCTGATCATCACCACCCAGCAGGACTGTTACAGCTGCATGACATTCCTATGTCGAAGTGGGAGGTTATCTCCATGCACTTCATGGTGGGATTGCCTCTTACCTCTCATAGGCATGATTCCATTATGGTCATCGTTGACAAACTGACCAAAACTGCTCACTTCATTCCAGTTAAGGAGACCTATGATGTCACAGATGTAACCCGTGTGTTCATAAATGAAGTTGTTCGTCTCCATGGGTTTCCCAAGAATATTTTATCGGATAGAGATTCCAGGTTTACATCCAGGTTTTGGACGAGTTTGCAGTCAGCTTTGGGTACTCAGTTGAACCTAAGCACTGCTTACCATCTAGAGACAGATGGGCAAATAGAAAGAGTGAATCAGGTGATGGAGGACATGCTTAGAATGTATGTCATGGATCAACAAACTCATTGGGAAAAGCACTTACCTTTGGTGGAGTTTGATTACAACAACAGTTACCATAGCTCAATTGGGATATCTCCATATGAAGCTTTATATGGAAGGCCATGCAGGACACCATTGAGTTGGGAAAGGTTAGAGGATCGAGTAATTATAGGACCTGAGTTGATTCAAGAGATGGAAGAACAGGTTGTTCAAATTAGATAGCGGTTAAAGGAAGCACAGGATAGGCAGAAGAGTTATGCCGATGCGCATAGGGTTGACCGAAGCTATAAGGTTGGTGATGCAGTGTTCGTCCGCATCAGGCCTAGTAAAAGTACCATTAGGTTTGGGAAGGGGACAAAGTTGTCACCACGATTTATAGGACCCTTTGAAATTTTAGAAAAGGTTGGACCTGTCGCGTATCGTCTTGCGCTGCCACCCCATTTCCACAAAACACATAATGTTTTTCATGTATCTGTTTTACGACATTATGTAGCTGATGAGTCACATAAAATAAATTGGAAGGAACTGCAGGTTTCGGATGAGGGAACCATCAGGGTCAAACCATTACTTATATTGGACCGTGGGGTTAAACAGTTGAGGCACCGTTTGGTGGACCAAGTTAAGGTCCAGTGGGACCGATATAGCCCGGGGTCTGCTACCTGGGAGGACGCAGAGACTATGCGTCGTGATTATCCCACATTATTTTGATCATAACTTCGGGACGAAGTTTCCTGAAGGGTGGGTGTATGTAACACCCCATTTTGACATTTCTACCTGAACTACTATTATATGTTGTATTTGTTTGATTGTGAGACCTCGTCGGTTTGACGACACTGTGGACATATGGTTCTATTATTTTGCTGATATATATATGTGTGTGTGTGATGATAGTATTATGGTCGGTAGTCATGTTTAGATATGTATCATGTGTTAATTATGTCAAATATATGGAAATTACTGAATGATGGGTACAAAGATACCGTTACAGATATATGTTGAAATAATGAATGTTATGCCAGGTGCATGGCGAATGAATGAGTTTATTGTTGTCATGTTATGATGAGATATATGTGTACATATCAAGGATTATGCATGATATCCTATATTGTATGTCGAGGACTAACTTACAGGTTGAAACGACTAAGTGATAGGTGGATCCTACGAGGTGGGAGGACCTTGGGGACATGGACTTCTAAAGATAAAATGGTATGCGAATGATGCATTATTTACTTTCATATGTCTATTATGCTGTTTATTATGATGTATGTTATGACATGGGTGGGGTAGAGTTCCAGGAAACTCAACCGCCCAGATCGGTTATACGATGACAGACCGAGTACAAGTACCACACTGTTGTTATGTCGAGTAGACATAGTCCCTTGTTCCATTAGGGGGGGTGGAGGATTTACCCACCGTTTATCCCCAAAACCCAGAGTCATGGGAGGGCTGTGGTACGACGCGCTCCCCAAGGTGTGTGATGATGACTAGTGGTTGCCTGCTGGGGAAGCTTGGTCGATGTGGTCGACACTTCCGCTTACGGGTTCTAGCTGGAACCGGTCATGGCTTGACATTCCAGGGTAGTCCAGCAGAGGACAGGATAGGATGTGGAAGTTAGTAATGATGTAGGTAGATAGATGTAGCGAGAAGTAGGGGTGAAAACAAGATCTAACTGTAGGTGTGTGAAACCCTTGATTAGTATGTGTCGTAAATCAATGATGTATGAATTGTCGTGACATGGATTTCAGTAAACTAATGGATCATAAACTTGTAAACTATGCTAAAACATGTGTCGGTAAATAATAAGTTCCTTGATTATGATTGATGTATGTGAATTATTACTTTTAGTGTACTTACGTGAGGAATGTAAGCAGTAGCTACGCTTACATAACTCGCCTACATACTATGAATTACATGAAATGTTGTTGAGTAATAATGTCAATTAGTGTCACCTAATATTAATTACTATCGTTAATAATTAACTATTGTTGATCAATGTAAATGATGTCAATTAAAGTTAATAATGATGATTATGGTTAATTAGTGTTGATAAGACTGCTATTAATTTGATTGTAAGTTTTAAATAAATGTTCATAATGATTAAAGTCTCTTAATAATATTATTATTAAAATAAATGTCAATTGAGTGTGAATGACGATTAGTTAGTCCTACTAACGCTAATATTAACTTGTTTATAAGTGTTAAATAATTATGAATTATGTTAATTAAGTTTAACTATAATTAAGGTTTGACTAAGTGAAGGTGGTAAATATTTCCATTAATGATCATTAAGATTAATTAAAAATTAATTAAAAATGATGTTTAAAAAGTTTATATTGTTGATTGTGGCACGTACATTAAATGTTTCAGAGAGTTTTAATTAGTCAAAACATAAATAATTATTGAAGTTGAATGATTGTTTGTTAATCAATAAATGAGCATGCATTAACTGTTAATTAAATTAAATTAGTGAAGTGTGCAAGTGTAAACAATATATAACATTTATTATTTATGGTCAAATATTGCAAAGAGTAAGGATATGTTTTAATAAATAAAAAGGATTAAAGTCAATTGAATTAAAAGTTATGGTTGGGAAGTGACCCAACCAGCACCTTGCAATATTAATTTAATATTTAAAATATCCAAGTCAACTTAAATTATGTCAAATTAATCCAAGTCCAAATGGTAGATGGAAGGGGGTTGGATAAAATTGATGATAAAGATAGGGGTAGTAATGGGGGAGGTTGGAAAACATGGAGATAAAAAGGGAGAAAGGAGGGAGGAGAAGGGATGATTCTTATGCTTAGTTTTTTTTGGAGAAGTTTGGGAGAGAAAGCTGCAAAGAAGGGTTTCTTGTTGGAGATTTTGAGGGGATACAATAGTAGGGCTTGTACTCGGTTTGGGATCGGGGGTCCAAAGGGGTACCTTTGGAGCTAGGTGGTCAGCGAGACCTCGCCAGTTGGCAGGGTGGAAAAACTAGTTTGGGCTGGTTGAGTTTCAGAACTTGGGAAGGACTTTTGGCTGCAGGGAAAGGCAAGGAGTAACAACAAGAAAGGACAGCAACAAAGGTGGATCTACTAGCTATCTACAGGTATTTTCCAGTAGTATTATGGCCAATTCTGTTTACTAGATTTTGATAGTTTATATGCTGAGATCATCCTTGCTACCTGCATAGTTAACAGTAAATGGTTAGATGTAGATAAAACAGAATCATAGATTTCAAAACTGTATATATATATATATATATATATATATATAGTGAATTTTCTGATTGTAATTAAAACTAAAGGAGACCCAGTAGGGGCCTCTACAATCATTATGTCAGAAATGGCACCTAACATTTCCGGCTTTAATTTTTTTTATGGGGAAGCCAACACCTCGTTTGTAATTGCAATATATTTTGGGTGATGATGGAAAGTTCATAATTTTCATTTATACTTACACTTTGAATTAATTTTAAAATAAGGACTTGGTCAGATGACCAAGAAAAGAGGTGTTTTTTAATGCTTATAACTCACTTATAACATGTGGGAATAGTTACATATATCATTAACATCTTAGTGTTTTATCACCCAACTCAAGGTTGGCCACTCAGTGAAAATACGCGTAGAATAGAGAGCTAAACAATTGGGAGGAAAGCCGAAGTCAAAATTCAAAATATTATTTATATTTGTTAAGAGTTCTACATTTGTTATGTCAATATTATTATTTATGTATTTTAGAGATTTGTTCATGGGTATGTAAAGATGCATATAAAAATATTTCTATATAAGATTTCTTCCATGAGGATTAAGACAAAAAGCAATGCTAATCTAGTTCAAAGATCATTATCAATGTTTAATATGACTACAATATGATTTTTTATCTATAGTTTTCTTAAAATTAATAAGATGTCTTCCACTCATAAAATATCTCCAGTTTCACTATAGGTAGAAGGGTTGTTTATTAAATAACCTTTTCAATTTAATTTTGTCCATATAAATTTAGAGAGATAATATTAATGGTGTAAGTTCCATGATGGGGCAAGTTATTTGTTTGGGCATACTATATGTAAAGGAAGCTAAATAAAAGGTATGTTATTTAAACTAGTAACAAAGTAGATTCCAATTAAAAAGGAAATGATGAGAATATTGAAAGTGTTAAAAGTGATTAAAATATGCATTGTGTAAATCCCATTTTAAGTATTATTGGGTTTAGCTTTACTTGGATTAAAGTGTATTATGTAAAAAAAATGTAATATCTAGTTATTCTAAATAACAAAAGAAATGTTGGATAAATACGTCCTAATTATAATAAGATACATTTTATGGAAATTTAAGTGGTCCCAATGAATTGTATTT
>LPNX010476258.1:176172-193635 GCA_001517045.1 Pseudotsuga menziesii | reverse complement strand
AAAAAAAAATTATCTTCCTGATTTTTGGCACTGTTAAAATAAAAAATCCACGCGCCGTCGGAAAAAACCGTCGGATTTTGGATCGAAATATAGTAGTGATGATTAGCAGCACAGCGTGCATCTAAGACAGTTGGGATTGAAGACGACGTCTTCAGCTAACAAGGTTTCGGTAGTGAGATATCTTCCCTAGTCTCATTCAAGATAAACCATCCAAGTTTGTCACCACATCTATTGCATTCATCATTATTCAGTGTTCCAGTGTATGGTAGAAGATTATTTGCAGGTTCAACCGTACAGCTGGGGAATTTAGCTAGGAAACCCAATTCATTCACCGCAACTTTGGATCACCATATTTCTTCCACATGTGGCCTGCATCCTCACTGACATGATCACTCTACTGCATTGAGCAATTATGATCAGCCACCGGATTTCTCACCTGGAGCAGCTAGCAACAGAATACAGAGGTGTGGGGCCATGAGCATCAGTCAGTGAGATCAATTCTATAGGGAATCTGGAAAGTCCCAAACTCCTGCATGTTCCAACCATCCTCTCCAGTACGGGTACACCTACTCTCTGACCAACTTTCAGCTAAAACTGACCATCCATTCCTAAAAAATGCCAAGCTTAGCTGATTCAGACTGTCGAGGGTATTACGGAGGAAAAAGAGGTCATCTCTTCATCAGTTTACTTTATCTTGCATGCGTATTCTCTCTGGAGCAATTTCAGCTGGATTATCACTGGTAAGTTTTCATTCTATCCTATAAACCCTAACCCTAAATTCAACTATAATATAGTGAAATTTGCATGGCAGTTTGCATGCCTGACTATTTCAGTAATTTTGCATAGAACTAGAAAATATCAATATTTGGCATATTACAATGGTATAAGAGCATGTTCCTGGCCATCTGTGGGAATGCAAAAGTGTAAATGAATTCAAAATACCCATTAAACATTACTTATCGGAGACAGAGGTTTAGAAACAATGATGGAGGATAAGAGGAGTTAGAGGACATAGAGTTGGGGGACAAAGAGTATCAATTCGGAAATGGAACAGAAACAATGGCCGATGATGATAAAAGAAATTCCAATAGTCTCATATCATCCCTAAAAGAACTCACTACTGGGCAAAAATAAATGATGAGTACCTTCAGGAAAATGACTGAGAAAAATGGGCCCACCCCACACAGTCCCTTATTTCCCAACAGTGATAGGGTATCCACCAACAGTAGTAAGGAGAACTTACATACCAACATGCAAATCCATCCCCATATATACAATCCTTTTCGACCCACCATTCCTCAATTCTTAGATAGTCCAGCCGCAGTGCCTCTGGCACATGCAGAACCAGAAGAATCCATGAGCGCCTATCTGTGAGAATATAGAGCTTTAGGAGAGGACTTCCATTCATCCATGAACTTCACTGACTTCTGCCACTTTAAAAGTAAGAACAAACCCAAATATTACAATAGGCCATTCACACAGAACTATGAGTTATAGCACACCATAGGGAATCTGACTATCCCTACCTTTGAGGGCACCCAAGGTGGCCCAACCTGGAATTCGGTGTAGAAGTTGGATACATACTTCCAGCTCAACCCTGTGATTGAGACAATGCCATTAAACTGGCTACCTTGCATTTGGACGGATAAGCCCATGAGTGGTGGTACCATGGGTTAGTGACACTGGGTAACAATACCATCACATCATACCCAAATTTTACACAAAGGCTCATTGAGCGGTTTAATCGGAACAACCTTGAGGTACACTTTAGAGAGCTGGCACAGCTCAAGCAGATAGGTAGTGCAGATGCATTTATTTCATAGTTTTTTTGGATATCATTCATGGTGACAGATATATCAGACAGCAGGTTGATTATGTTATTCACTAAGGTTTCATTGAACCCTTACGGGGATGGGTCAAGTCTTACAGGCCCACCACCCTAGTAGATGCCATCAGCTGGACTAGAGACTTGCAGGATGGAGTGCCCAAAAATAGGTTTCCTCCCAGAACCAATTTCCCTATTAAAGATAAAGAGAGGAAACCTTTCCATAAAGAATGGCCCAAGAAATAAAGAATGGACAATGATACCTGACAGGACCTTAGAAGAAAAAATCTATGTTTCACTTTCCAGGAACCATGGGTACCAGGTCACAAATGTTCAGGAAAAGGGAAGGCCTACTACATAGAGGCCTATTCCAATAGTGGGGAGGATGAGGATTACTAAGATCAAGAGCAGGGAGAGACACCAGAGACAGTTCCTGAGGTACAGGCCCCAAGAGGTACCATTGCTACCATGACAGGGGTTCCTAGATTCCACACTCTCTGGATCAAAGGTACCGTACAGGGCCACAGAGTGGGAATACTGATAGATGGTGGGGCACCCCAAAACTTTATTGATGCTGCATGGGTTAAAAAGAGAGACATCCAAACTAAGAGTTGTGATGGGTTTTCAGTAGCATCCCCAGGTCACACCATGGAGTGTGGTCAGAGGATTCCTAAATTAAAAGTAACACTTTGGAATTATACAGTGATAGAGACATTCTATGTAGTATATGAACTTGACATGAATGTGGTACTAAGAGTTCAGTGGTTGTATTCCATAGGGAACTATTCCACAAACTACCAGACCATGGAGATGGAGTTTACAGGAGCAAAGGGACAGAAGGTAGTATTGAGAGGGATGAATTACTACCCTCCCACAGCAATGACATCACATAGGATGGATTCATTACTTCGACAGGGAGATATTGAGTGGGCTGGAAAGTGTTTGGTTACCTTCAGGAAACTACCAGATGAGGCCACACAACATCTAGTAGATATAGAGGCCTTACTAGAGAAGCACAAGGCAGTATTCGGAGACCTTCCAGCAGGTCGACCTCCAGATAGGGGATTTGAGCACATTATTGAGTTAGAGGAGGGGACCCAAGCAGTTATTACCACTCTTTACAGACATCCCAAGAGGTATAAAGATGAGATAGAGAATACAATCAAGGAACTACTCAAGCTGGGGTACATCAAACCTAGCTCCAGTCCCTTTGCATCTTTAGTAGTGCTAGTGAAGAAAAAATATGGAACCTTACACATGTGCATTGATTATAGGGCACTCAATAAGAAGACCATAAAGAACAAGTATCTCATCCCTAGGATTGATGAGTTGATGGATGAACTATAGGGGAAAAGTACTTTTCCAAAATTGATCTCCGCTCAGGGTACCATCAAATTCAGGTCAGGGAACAGGATGTTCCAAAGACCACTTTTTGTTGCCACTACGGATATTATGAGTTTCTAGTGATTCCATTTGGGATCACTAATGAACCAGCTAATTTCCAGTCATGCATGAACCATATCTTTAGGACGCAGCTACATAAGTATATTTTGGTATTCTTCGACGACATATTGATATACCGTAGAACTTGGGAAGAGCATTTGAGGCATCTAGATGAAGTACTTGGCATTCTACAAGAGCAATCACTATATGCCAAAATGTCCAAGTGTGAGTTCGGCATGCAAGAGTTGTTATACTTAGGACATGTGATAGGGGCCAATGGGGTCCACGTGCACTTAGAGAAGATTCAGGCAATTTTTGATTGGCCTACACCTAAAAATGTGACAAAACTGAAGGGTTTTTTGGGCCTTTGCACCTACTACAGGAGGTATGTCAGTGGATTCTCACAGATGACCGCACCCCTCACAAATATTACCAAGAAGGATGCATTTAGTTGGTCAGAGACAACACAACAGAAATTCGAGAAAATGAAAAAGGTAATGAGTTCATGCTCGGTATTAGCTTTACCATGATTTTCTCAATCCTTCGTGCTAGAATGTGATGCTCCAAGAGAGGAAATTGGGGTAGTTTTGATGCAGAACAACCCTTCCATTGCATTTGAGAGTAGGAAGCTCAAATACTATGAATGCCACTATTTGATATATGAAAAAGAGATGTTATCCATTCTCCATGCGCTAACCAAGCTCAGACAGTACTTAGTGGGTGGCAGATTCAAGGTTAAGACAGAACACAACAACTTGAAATAATTCCTAGAGTAGAAAGAGCTAAACGAGAGACAACAGAAATGGGTAAGAAAAAATTTAGGCCTATGACTTCGAGAATGAGTACGTAAAGGGGAAGAGAAATGTAGTGGCCGATGCACTTTTCAAATGAACAGCTACTTTATCCCTTATGAGCATCTCATCAGATTGGAGGTCTCATATTTTGGTTGAGTACTCCAAAAATAAGTTTTCTTGCGAGCTATTAGATGGATAGATTCAGGATGATAGGTATTAGGTAATTGATGACATCATATACTACAAAAACATAATCTTCTTGGTTCCAGATCCCCCCCTCAAGAAGAAAATTTTACAGGCATCGCATGATTCACCATTAGTAGGGCATCAGGGGTTTCTCAAGACCTAAAGACATATTAGAGAAAGGTTCTCATGGAAGGGCCTCAAGAAATATGTGATACAACATTTTAGAGAGTGCAGCTTGTGCCAAGAAAACAAAATAGAACACACCCACCCAGCTGGTTTACTACATCCCTTACCTATTCTCGAGCAGAAATGGGAGATAATCTCTATGGACTTCATTACTGGGCTGCCCAAGGTTCAAGGCAGAGACTGCTTGTACGTAGTAGTGGAAATATTGACCAAGTTTGCTCACTTCTTTGCCATTTCCTTAGATTATTCAGCAACACAGGTAGCAGAACTATTTTTCAGAGAGGAATTTAGACTCCACGGGTTACCCAAGACCATGGTCAGTGACAGGGACAGCAAACTCACAGGATCCTTTTGGAAAGAGATTTTTCGGTTAGTGGGGACCGAGTTAGCTATGAGCACAAGTTATCATCCATAGAGTGACAGGAAGATAGAGATTGTCAACAAGGGGATTGAGGGATACTTGAGAAATTACGTATCAAGTCAGCATAAGACATGGATCAAATGGATACACTTGGGTGAACATTGTTAAAACACCACCTACCATATGACCATTGGGATGACCCCTTTCTGAACTCTATATGGGTATGATGCTTCCACTTTCACAGAACGGATATTCGGCGATAGTAGGGCCCCCAAGGCCAAAGAGTGGATTCAGGAGGGTCAAGATATCCTCAAGATACTTAGGGAGAACATACAAGCTACTCAGAATCAATAGAAGATATATGCGGACAGGCACAGGGTTGAGCACAGTTTTGAGGAGGGAGACTTCGTTTATTTATGCCTCCAACCTTACCGACAGTCATCTCTTAAAAATAAAGGAGAGGAAAAACTCCAACCTCGCTTCTATGGTCCATACAAGATAATTCAGAAGGTTGGAGAGGTAGCATATGAGATAGAACTACCCCCATAGAGCAAGATTCATAACGTATTCATGTCTCCAACCTCAAGAAGGCAGTCGGTCAGCAAATTGTTACATCTTCCGAGTTGCCCCCCCTTGAAGATGAGGGGCAATTGATTCTGATTTCGAAGTGCATCCTAGAGGTACGAGAGCAGAAACTGAGGAACAAAATCATCAGAGACTACTTGGTTCAGTGGAAATATCTGCCTATAGAGGAGGCCACTTGGGAGGAAGAACAGGTATTACAGCACCCAACTTTACAGTTGCTTGAGGAAAATTAAATTCAAGCGGGGAGGACTATAATGTCCTCTTCTTCTTAGGAATTGAGGACCGGCCCACTAACCTATGTGATTCCTATAGGTTCGAGCAGGTACTGACAGTCAAGGAAACAACCAAAGATAGATGCCATATATAGAATATCTAGGGCATCAATATTATATCATCATGGGGTAGAAGAGGGACACCAGAGCCAAAGGCCACCGACATGCATGACATCTGAGCATTATTTGATGATGCATGCACCCGATTGAGTCTCCAAGCGCATGCATGCAAGTCAACTGCAAACTAGAAGTTAAAGTGACCTAATTAGGTCAAAAGTTAGGTTATTCACAGTTGAGAGTTATAAAATAAAGATAAAGTGAATGGAGAAATACATTTTGATTATTATTGATTTTGGAGCTCTTGAGTAGCAGCACATCGTGTGGCCACACCAGTTGGGGTTGAAGACAGCGTCTTCAGCTAACGGGGTTTCAGAAGTGAGATATCTTCCCTAGTCTCATTCAGGGTAAACCATCCATGTTTGTCACCACATCTATTGCATTCATCATTATTCAGTGTTCCAGTGTATGCCAGAATATTATTTGTAGGTTCAGTCGTATAGTTGGGGCATTTAGCTAGGAAACCCAAGTCATTCACCGGAACTCCAAATCACCATATTTCTTTCATATGTGGCTTGCATCCTCACTGACATGATCACTCTACTACCTTGAGTGATTATCAGCCATCGGATTTCTCACTTGGAGCAGCTAGCAGCAGAATACAGAGGTGTGGGGGCGTGAGCATTAGTCCAAAATCCTACATGTTTCATCCATCCTCTTCAACAAAGGTACACCTACTCTCCGACCAACTTTTAGCTAAAACTAACCATCCCTTCCTCAAAAACGTCAAGCTTAGCTGATTCAGACTGCTGAGGGTATTACGGAAGAAAAAGAGGCCATCTCTTCATCAATACAGTTTATCTTGCATGTGTATTCTCTCTGGAGAAATTTCAGCCAGCTTATCAGTGGTAAGTTTTCATTCTATCCTATAAACCCTAACCCTAAATTCAGATATAATATAGGGAAATTATGCATGGCAGTTTGCATGCCTGGCTATTTCAATAATTTTGCATAGAACTAGAAAATATCAGTATTTGGGATATTACGATAGTGTACATAAAAGGATTTTCCTAAGCCATGTCGTAGTAATCAAAGACAAATGTTTACAATGTACATGCCCTTTGATATCCATGGTATCATTTGGTTTGAATGACTATTTCTTTGAGTAGCTCACTATGGTTCATTGTATGAATATTTTTACTAGCTTACAGGAGATGCTTTGATACTCCTTCAAAATATCACTACTAGATTTTACTTCAGCTACATTGTGACATATTTTTGGTCATTCGTGGACATTAATAAAATCAACTTATCTCAAAATATTTTTCTTCATGGCACTGTCATCTCCTATCCCACAAGAGTGTGGTATAGCAACAAGCAACGAGGTTATCAAGCTCATATTAACACATAGACCTGGGTTCAACAACACCTTAAGTGAGTGCTGGAGAGGCCATGTGCATGTCCTAGGTGACTTTGATGACATAGATACATCCCCTACAACACCACAACTTATTTAAGCAACTCTATGAGAAGCATTTCTCCCAAAAAAAAAAACAGTTATCTTTTGGCTGCACATGATAATTCTTGGTATTTGTCACATTAAAGCCAATTTTCTTTGTAATACAAAAGGATCTAGGATATTGAATAATGAGACAAACTTGGATATCATCAGATGATGAATTCCATGCTAAAGAGTAATTTTTGTTCCTTATTACTACTATGTCATGAATCCATTGAAGCATATAAATAGTCACTTCAAGGGAAGAAAATGAAAGCAATACATGGTTGATTAAGTGATTCAGTTCTACTTTTAGTTTAAAGTCTCGAAGGTAAGAAGAGGCTCTTCCTCAATGTACTATTTTGTGGCTTATTTCCCTTTCTCATGACACATACCAGTATTCTTTCTATGTCTCTCCTATCTTACAGTCTTTGACAAATTGTGTTTGTTGTGTGGTGTTGCAAGCTTTAAAGGCCAGTCAGTATGTTTGGATTTATATCATATTGAGACCTTTACTAATAGAATCACAAACCCTAGATTAATCATGCAATTTGAAGATTAATCCAACAGAAAATAATCACATCAACATGCAAGAAGAGATATCACCAATAATCATCATAGATCTTGGTCGGCATTTATACCACCTTTAAACAATGTTGATGCCTCGACAAGTGATACTTATTTCCTCAAAGGCATTTATCAAACATGAAACATCTAAAAAATGCCGAGGGTACAGTAGGAAACACTTGTGGATTTCCTGATGTTTCCTAGAATCAAGAAACACAACCATCTAGGAAATATTTTTGAGATGTTTCTCATTTTTTGAGGAAATTAATGACAACGTTGATTAGCAATTTAGCCTTCAAAACAATTTCTTCAAGATGAAAATTATAGAAACTAATTTATAGTAATGCTAGGGTTTTGAATGCAATTATTTTAGAAAATCTCATAATAACACAGTTCTTCCTCACTCACTATTTCTCAACTAAGTTTGGGAGCGTGTGCGGGAGTTTAATAGCAAGTTTGAAGCAAATTTAGATGTTACAAGCAAGGTTTTCAGTGCCACAACAACCAACCACTAGAGCTAAATCCGTGGTTAAATTTCTAGAGACTTCTCCTTGCTCCGTATGAACTTTCTCAAAATTTTGTATACAGTATGGGCCTATAAGGCTGAAGTCTTTTTGGAAGAATCTATTGAACTCTTCCTATAAAAAAAAAAATTTGAAAATGTTGTAGATAGTGGACTATTTAGATTCACCTCAGCCTTTCAATATGAAATATGATTACCTAATTTTGTCCAAAAAAATAGGGATAGCCATTGTGGTTAGACAAAAAAGAATCACCTGAACACACAAAAATTTAAAAAACTCAAATAATACACAACTTTCAAGACATTCTAGGATCGAACAGACATGGAATCTGTAACTTAATTTGAATGTGAATGTTATGGCCTCTCCCTAAGAGGTCATAGAAGTGATGCCACAAATACCCAAGGCCATAGAATATAACACTCCTATGCCAGGAGGTTTCTTCTTTTTCTCCCACTACTCTACTCGCCCGCCTTCATAGAGGAAGAACATTTACATAATAGTTGGTGCAATAATAAGCACCATTAACAGGAAGACTTGTTGTGTGACATTCACAATGGATTGTATGGAATTTAATCTAGTCACTCCATGCCATGAGGAAAGTATCTGTCTTCAGAAGCATCCCATCCCCATCACATATTATTCAGCAGAAACGCAATACATTCAACCGTGGTGACATTGTATTGAAAAACGTTGAAACAAAGTATCCTTAAACAACACCATCCTTTATGTGCTTTGTTTTGCCTATTGCTTTTCTATATAGAGAAGAGGATAGGCCAGTATAGCCATTTTTTTCCTAGGGTTTAGGTTTTGTAAATGTGAGCATGCTCATGATAATGAATTAATTTCAGTTTGCTTAAATAGTTAAAAAATTTGACTCATTAGAGGAAATTTCAACTCAAAATGGGCCTTTTAACTTTTATTCAAATTCCATGTCATCATGTGTTAGCCAATGAAATTGCTTTAAATTTGAAACACCGTATAGGTCTTAAACACTTTTTTAATATAAATTTGGGGACAGGTATCATAAAAAAAACTACTTTTTTTGTTTGTATTTTTTACATATCTCCCCGTGTTTTTACTCAAATTTCGATCGGGAGAGCTCGTTGGATGCGGAATTAAAAACA
Source organism: Pseudotsuga menziesii (assembly GCA_001517045.1). NCBI lineage: Eukaryota > Viridiplantae > Streptophyta > Pinopsida > Pinales > Pinaceae > Pseudotsuga > Pseudotsuga menziesii. The sequence continues at coordinate 184,213 of LPNX010476258.1, read as the reverse complement.
CGAGGAGATATGTCAAAAATACAAACAAAAAAGTAGTTTTTTTCTTTTCTTCCTCCAAAATTAATAAATATTATTTTATTATTTTAACTATTATTTTATTAATTCATTTTAGGAGGCCCATTTTGAGTTGAAATTTCCTCTAATGACATTTTTCCTTAGTGTTCTGGTTTTAGATGGAGTATAAAAAAGCTGAAGTATCTAGCCAAGTGGAGGCATTGTTTTCCTATTCAGGAACAGAGCAGGAAGCGGGATGGAGGCACTAACCCCCCCCCCCCACCCCCCTTTTTTTATATAATAAGGGCAAGTTCAAGCCTAAATGGAAAAACCATACTACTAGGTCGCACCCCTATACAGATTTTGAGCCTTGCAAGCAATCGATGCACTCTGAGAGCAGATAGTGTAGAAAAATTTTTCATTTTGTAGAGATTCCCAACATTTCTGATAGAATGATGCTAATGAGTTATTTATGCAATCAAGACTATCATATATTCCTTTTACTATTCTTAAATTAGGTTTAAGATTGAATTTTTATTTTTATTACGTGGGGGATCTTGTCATACAAACCTGGTGGAGCATTAACTCTATGTTTGTTTTCACTATATGCACTTTTAAGTGAATGAATTCTTGTATCATGTGATTTGATCGTAGGTTAATTGGGAAGTTTTCCAAATGTTTTCCTAAATCTAGGAAAATAACTTCTTAATGCTTGTCACTGAAACTACTGATAATTAAATAGGTTCTTGGTTAAATGATGAGGTTCATGTTTATTACAACCCTTAGTTATAAATTGAATTTCCCTTTTCTTTTTATCATCAGTTTGAATGTTTTGGTTGATTAGAGTAAAGTTATATGCTACTAGAAATATTTAGCTCTTTTTGTAGATGCAGATATTGTGCAGGATCCTCATAAGTTTGCACAAATCCCTGGGTTAATGATTAAAGTAAAAGGTTTACATACAACTTTATTGTTGTTGTATTGTCCTAATGATATGTGATTTTATGTTTTATTGAACAAGTGCGTCACTTTTTTGTGTCACTTTTGGGGAGGCTTTCCAAACCATAAGGAAGATGACAATATTAATTAGTTATTTTATTTTTTCATGAATGTTAAGCAGGTTAAATTTGGAGGAGATTAATCAAGCAAGAAGCAAACATGTTTCAAAGTAAGGTCTCTATGTTATAACATAGATTTCATAATTTGATTTATTGTATTTCTATAGATTATATAACCCTTTTTAAACCTTCAACGACTCAAATATCTACAAAAATCCAAAAAAATAGTAAAAAATGAGACGAGAAAGAGAGGAGGATTCCTAAAAAAACATAAAAACTCCCCTCACCTTAGTATGAATTCCTAGATCCATAGATGAGTTTGGTCGATTCATATAAAATAGAAACCATAGAAGAGAGGAGGAAAAAAATTCTGAACATCCTAAAACAACCTCAACTCAATGGTATATGTGAAGAAGACAAGGTCTCTTTGGATCTACTACAAACAATACAACCAAGGGTAGTGAAGAGATGGCAGATGATGATCAATCAATGTTTGATGGGTAAAACCATTAGGAACCTACAACATATGATTTCTCAATAGAGGAGGTCGTGTTAATGAGGCTAGAATGAATAATATTAAACCTGCTTCCTTACCCATATTTCATGGACTAGTCTCTTAGGGTCCTGACACCTTTTTGTTTGAATTTGAGGTATTCTACAGAACCTACGATTAGACTATGGGTGCACAGAAATTAAAACTATTTCCCTCAACCTTCAAGGAATATACTCTAAGGTGGTTCATGAGTTTAGAAGTACCAAACAAAATTTTCACTTTGGACCAAATGAAAGATACCTTTATTGAGAAATGAAAGGATTATTATAAAGCAAGGGAAACTAGGGATGAGATCTTCATAATAGTACAAGGACCAAATGAATCATTACAAGACTATGAGGAACTGTTTCAAATTAGTTATAAATGAGCTCACACCTACATTTCAGATGACAAAACTCTCAATTGTATACTTCTTAGGGGGTTAAGATAAGAATTCCTTAAAACCTTAAACCTCTTAGCTAATGGAGATATCTACCAAAAATACTATGATGAGATCAAACAAATCTTCAGAAATCACTCTCGGTCTATAGGGAAAAAACTGAGGGGGAGTGCCTCTATTTTCAGTCATCTAAACCCTCTATATCCACCATTACCAAATCATATTTGGTAAATATGTTAGATGAAATTCAATTGGATTTTTTTTCACTCTTTAGCATTATAGATGGATACCTTATAGTAAATAATGAAGAAGGAAGAATTGGATAAATCCTTGGCTATTTTATGTCCTGACTATAGGAAGAAACACAGAAACAATGAGTGCCCCTTAGGATTAATGCAATGCACTGCTAATAAAAATGGTTATGGATGTGGGATATGCTTAGATAAGCACCTACTGATGTTTTTCCATATTTTGCTTCTCATAATACCAACCTATATGAACCAAAAGGAACATCAGAGCCTCTCTACTACATAAACCCTACGAGACTCGAACTGGAGACAATATTTCAACAATCATATAGTCATCCACAATGCCAAAATTTTGAAGGGTAACGACCTTACAAGTCCTATGGACAACCTCTCTATCATCAACCTCACAGTTAACAACCATTCATCCAACTTATGGACCTTAACCTTTGTTAAATCCATATGGGAAGCATCCTTATCCCACATCTGAGTGGGCCCCTATTGCAAAAAACTAGTGGCAAAACCATCATTCAGTACCTCCTACATATGGTCAGAATATTACTCCCATATGGTGGAGATCCAATCAACAATATCCTTCCCTTATACACCCACCAATAACAAATCAACAACGGCTTCAAAATCCTACCTCACCATCACCTAGGACACCATTTCCAATTCAGCCAACTCCAAATCCTAACAATAGACAAAATAAACCTGCATATGTCACTGAGGTGGCAAACTACCCAACACAATCCTTGGATACCATAGAATTAAATCAACTAAATCTACATTCTGTAAAAGTAGTAACACACCAACCAGATATACAAGTAGAAAAAACAGATACACAAATTTCTCCTACAACAATTCACACACCTAAAGAGCATCCTATAGAGGGAGGAGATATAGTGGATGCACCATCTCCTATTCCATGATTCCCTCATAGGTTTCAACCTAAGGAAATCCAAAAATATGAAAATCCTCTCCTAGAAGAACTCAAAATTTTGTGTGTCAAAATACCACACCTACAAGCTATAAAATAAACCACTATATATAACCAGTACACCAAAGACACATGCATAAAGACATTGGTAAGAAAGAGGAAATATATTTACACCATTAATGTGTTAGGACAGCTGGAATACTTAATGCTTGGGAATATCATTAACCCAAAATATGCAGACCCATGTAGCCCAATAGTGGATGTACATATATGAACAAATATTATTCCAAACACTCCCATTGACTTAGGAACAACAATAAACATGATGACTCAAAACACCATGATAAAACTCATTATTCAAAATCTCTTAAGGCATACCACTACAGTTCTACAACTTGCATATAACTCCATAGTTTGTCCAAATGGAATATTGGAAGACATGATGGTTACTATAGATTCATGGAAGTATCGTGTTGGTTTCATTGTCCTCCATACTAAAGCTAGACTAAGTGGATACCCCTTTATACTTGGGAGGCCTTGTCTTGCAACCACTGATGCACATATTAATTATAGGAAAGTGGATATGACCATTGCAAATGGGATAGAAGCAAATACATTAAACATGTATGCTCCTGGTATACCTCATATAAATATTAGGAAACCTCTTTGGAAATATGAGATATTATTTTAACCATCATATTCAACCTTTTTTATCCATAGATATTTCCCTAGAACTAAGGCATCCTTAAGAGGATATCATCATCTCCAATTTCATATAAAATATTTATGGCAATCTTGTGTCTTTTGGGGACAATTGTACATTTGAGGAGTTGGAAATCATAGGATTAGGGGATCCAATATGGAAGAATATTTGCTTGATGGAAGAAACAAAAATGTACACCAACACAATAGAGGTTTCCCCTGACAGGACATTGAAAATTAGCAATCACTTACTCTCAGAACAAGAGGAAAAATTGATCCATATCCTTACTAAATATCAAGCAGCCTTTGCATGGAATTATTATTACATGAAAGGAGTCTCACCAGACATCTATCAACACCATATATACATCAAATAAGTTGCAACACCTATTATACATCTCCATAGAAGAATGAACCCTTAAAAGACATTGTTAAAATGGAATTACAAAATCTCCTTGATGTTGGCTTCATATACCCTATCTCATACAGTGACTGGGTATCACCCTTGGTAACTGTTTCAAATAAAGGGGGGGAGTTGGGAGTTTTCATAGATTACATATAACTTAATAAAGCAACCAAGAAGGACCACTTTCCATTATTGTTCTTTGACCAGGTACTAGACACATTGGCAAGAGAGAAATTTGTCTCCTTCTTAGATGGCTTTAGTGGTTACAACCATATACAAATCTACCCAAAATACCAATACGAGACCACATTTAACTACCCTTGGGAATTCGTACAGATTCCTCACATTTGGAATTTTCAATGCACCAACCACATTCCAATGAGTATTACTAAGCATCTTTGTTGATTTTTTCCATGACATCATGGAAATATATATGGATGATTTCAGTGTTTCACTTCGTATGGAAATGATTTTGAAGAAGCCCTCAAGAACCTAAAGGATGTACTTAAGAAATGCATTGATATGAACATTTGTCTGAGCAATGAAAAATATCAACTATTGATGGATGAAGGTATAGTTTTAGGCCACTTTTTATCTACAAAAGGAATTACATTAGATCCTACAAAAATTGAAGTTATAATTAACCTACCTACCCATAGAAACCAAGAGATGTTAGGAGATTTATAGGTCTATATGGATACTACATGAGGTTCATAAAGGATTAAAATAAAATATATGCTTCAATGTTTTCCTTACTGACCAGAGATGTCGAATTCCATTGGAATGGCACCTGCTAGAAAGCATTTGAACATATATCAACGAAAAGATTATGGAAGCGCATGTATTACACGGACCAAATTGAAAAATTCCTTTTCACATACATAATGATGTTTTAGATAAATCAATTGGTGTAGTCATCGGACAAGAAAAAAACAAGATTCCATATACAATTTACTATATACATATGAACCTTGTAGGACTAGAAATCAACTACACTATCACGGAAAAAGAGTTTCTTGCAATAGTCTACTCCATCAACAAGTTTAGAAAATCATCATTATCGTAAGATAAAATATGTAATATAAGGAGTAACTCTAGTATAATTACTAACCTATGTAATGCACTGTGCGGAGTCCAGATCGGAAGCTTGAAGAAGAGTTGCAGATTCCAGACCCAGATTGAATTGATTCTTCAAATTCCTGTGGGATGTGGAATTATATAGGATTTTTTTCCCAAATTTGGGGCTGAAACTTCTAAGATCCATAAATTGATGGCGAACCAATAGTTTTTTCCTCCATCACCGAAAATCAATGGAGAACTTGTAGTTTTTTTCTCCATCACAGAAAATCAGGGGCGAACCAATAGTTTGTTTCCTCCATCACCGAAAATCAGGGGGAACCAGGAGTGGCTCTTCTCCATTACCCAAAAATATGGGAGAGCACGTGATTTCAGGTGTCTTCTACACAACGAAATTTGGTTTTGCATTTTTACCAGTATTGGCTAATATATTTAATATAGTTAGGGGTTTTATTAAAAATGGTCTAATATATTAAAATAAAATAAAAACCTTTGCTATGTTGAAAATCACCCTCTTCTTTTTAGTGATCCCTCTAATTTCGCCCATGGGATAAATTTTTCCCCTAAAATTTTCCTTGCCAACGGTGTAGCTAAATCCTTGCAATCCAATGTCTCGAATCACTTCAGGATACTGATTGTATATTTCCTTGTCTATGGAAAATATCCTCTGGATTTTTCCACACCTCTAATCCCAAGATCATTTCAAGATTCTAGAACTCTTAGATCTAGTGTAGTCACTCCCTCTAAAGTAGAGCACCATCCTCCCTCTACATCTTGTATTATCTGCATTGAGACATTCTGCACTAGGGTGACAAGTATCCTCCTTTGTTGTTGATATTTTGTGTATCCATCTATGCCATATCTCAAGGTCACTGGATACAATATCCTCAAGGTCACTGGTCTTGAACTTTGTTGAAAATTCCTATTGCACCCATCTATGAGCTTCTCTTCCTCTGTAGGCTTCCATATTCAACCTTGTAGAAAAGTTTGAGATCTCCATCACTCTAGGTGATACTCAAGATCCTCATGTAACTACATGTGCTATCCCATGGGTGCCTTCTAAGCCTGTACAAAACCTTCTATGCACATGTGGTTAATGTAGAGCGTACCAAGTCCTGGAGGTTTCTCCATTTGCATTTTGACTTCAATGAAGAAGTGTGTCTTGCTAATGGAGAAAATGTCTCGCCATAATTGACTCCCTCTTTCTAAGAGAAACCACGAACCTTCCTTTGTATTTTTTTGATGCTTCCATATGTTGCATGCTTGATATTGTAGATCCTACTTGAAAGACACTACATAATTCCATTCAAGTGTCAGAACCACATCCTAGACATCATTCTTCATGATCATAGAATCCTTCCACTCTTTCTTATCGATTTCTTCTTCATAGTTGGAAGTTTCTGCATCAATGATGTGACACAACAATGCCACATAACTAGAACGTGTCTGAGGCATCTTACTTTGTCTGGAAGTCCAATATGGAGAACCATACTTCTATACATCTTGGATGATCTCTCGTGCCCAATCTTGTCTTCTCTTGTGGGTTTTCTCCTCTTGAGGTGGATCTACAAGTTTCTGTGGCTCAGTCATATCATGGTCATCATATTCTTTTGAAGTCCCCTCTTCTAGAACTATGCCTCTGACTTTATGAGATTCATGTCCTCTTCATGTATTTTGTTGGAGTGAATCTTCTTTGATTTTTATTGTTGAACCATCATCACTTGTTCTTCAAAACAAGCCGTCATCATTTTTCTATTCCTACAAGTCAAATTCATTTGCATGATTAGAAACATTTCATATTTTTCATAACATTTAGATAGTGATAAATTCTTATGCATAAATACATTTGTCACATATTCATGCAACTATATTAGCCAATGCTACAATATTAATCCATATCTAGTATACATACGATAACTTTCTAGATGCATTCCATCTCTACTAGAACATTATTAAGAGCATAAACTACTCCCAATATGTCAACAAAAAGGTTCATTCTAGATAAGTAGCAATGGAATATTGTATGGCACCATAGTCCACCTACCCATCACATGCATATTAGTTTTATATTTTTCATGAATGCAAACACTCTAGTATGCATAATACATTTCCTAGATTAATTGATCATAAATATGTACACAACTAAACAATATTATTTAAGCAACTAGATATACAGGAAATGAAAATTCAACTAGATATATAGGAAATGAAAATTCAAATACTTATCTGTGTTTATTAGGTAGTCTCCCTCTTTGTCGCCTTGCAAGAATGATCTACTCCATTGTCTAATTCTGAGGACATGTGTTTGTCTTGCTCATGATCGATAATTCTAAGCAAGTATTCTACACCATAGATCTGAGTGCCCCTTCTTCTTCATCAATCACAACTGCATCTCTTCTTATCCAATGCTGAGACGAATAAAAGGTTCTTCTTCATGGATTGAATCCACATACACATCCATGTTTTAGGTAATACATTATCAATAAATATTATATAGTTATAATAATTACTATTATAACTAATATATAATAATATTACATTATAATTAATATTTTATAATAATCGTGAAATGTTGGGTCTATAATATGTAATTAATGTATAATAATAACTAATATACCCATCCATTTGTTAGGTAATACATAACCAATATATAATATTTAATAGTAATAGTAATTAATATTATCTAA
>LPNX010476258.1:133342-169705 GCA_001517045.1 Pseudotsuga menziesii | reverse complement strand
TAGTCACATCATTCTAGAGTTATTTTATTAATTTTATTTATAGTCAATTTAGAAAAGTAACTCAACCATGGTTATTTATATTGTGCATAAAAAATAGTGTAGAATGTGAGTTGTCATATATACCTACCCCATAAAACCCTTAACTCATAATATTTTAATATATCTTATATTTTTGTAGTACATCTCTTAGGAGGCCCATTTTTGACCTCAAATTCTCTCTAATGAATAATCCCAAGCTTTGGCACACTCTCCATTGTAAAAAACATGAGAATTTTCAAAATACTCAATCACCTATTTGTCATGACAAGGCTTTCCAAAAAGTAACTCCTCTTGCATACTGTCAAACCGATCTTTAAAAGAGCTTTGAAAAGAATTCTCATGATTGTTTTTCAATGATATATTAGCAACTTCATTTAATATTTCTAAATTTACAACTCCATTCTTCTCAACCACTTCAAGAAGAATATCATTTTGTTCTTCAACAAGATTAAGCAAAAAAATGTCTTCTTGACAAAACGTTTCTGAATTGGAAAAATTTAAAGAAACATCCCATTGAGAGTCATCATCTCCTTCTTTATGATCCCTTTGCTTATTGCACACTGTTGGTTCTTTCACATACTGAAATTTATGGCATGATTGCTCTTCCTTTTCATTATATATAAGTAGACTAAAATTTTCTTTAAAACCATCACTAACATAATTTTTAACAAGCTGACCGCAATCTTCAAAAAAAACATCAAGAGTATAACCCTCTTCTTTCCCATCACTTGTCTGATCATCTTCATGCTCATATCCTTTTCCAATTCTAATCCAAGGTCTGATTTCTCTTTAATTGCATTTTCAGAAAATAAATGTGTGGAGGGACTGTAAGACTGAAAATTTCCAGAATCAGAATTCTTTATGTGATCAGCTACAAAAGCATTAGAACTTAGAGGAAATTGTTGCTGCAACAAGGAATTTTCTGATTGGGAATAAGCAGCCTCATCTTGAAACAAAACTTCAGAAGTTGAATAATATGAAAAAGGGTTTGATTGACCATCCCAACTTCCTTCTTGGTCACACAAAGATTTATAAGACTGCTGCAAATTATCATCTACTTCAGGAAAAGAAATGTAGCTGGTTGAATCAAAGTTTTGGCTGATGTCTCTTTCAGTCGAGGAAGAAATTATTCATTGCTGAGATTTTTCTTGAATGTGAAGACAACTAATTTGTATTTCTTTTTTCTGAAATGGGTTCTCATATAAAATTTCTAAAAGCTCTTCATCCATTAACTCATCATCACTATACATGTTTTCCAAATCTCCAATGAAACCTTTAACATGCGTACAACAATCTTAAACCAGCAACAAATATAGGTATTGGTTTTTGTAATGTTCATGAAATACTATATGAAAATCAGTAAGGGAAAACAAACTTTCTGATGGTAACCCTTCATACCATGACCTTGCATCTCCTTCTAAAGTAGCCATGAACATTTTCATTAAAGAATCCTCATGCAATTTAACTCCCAGGTTATGTATATGCATATGAAAATTTAACCAAATGAAGGGCACCATCATCATTCTTTTGATCTTTAAACTTTGGAAGACATGTTTTCCAATCTACTTTAGGTATTCGATTTGGAAAACCAGGAATGTGATCACGATTCATAGGAGCATACCTTACAGACAAAGAACTCATCTCGACAAATGAATAAACTGAATCAACTCTTCAAACTTTGCAATCTTTAGACAGTGGAGTCGCCATAGGAATTCTGAAAACTGGATTCTTCGAACATGGAGTCGCCAAGTGAAAGATGCACAACCTTGCTGATATCTGAATGTTCTTCACCATCAACAATCAAATATGAAACTATGTCCTTCATACCCAGGGAAGATTTGAACCTTCGTCCCCTGGCAGCGGCGCCAATTTGTTAGCACTCAAAATGTACCCAAGTTGTGAAAGGTAGATCTCGAGGTAACAGCAAAAACCACTTTAGAATGTATTTCTGACCTAATACAGTCAGAGAGGGATCTCTCACTAGTTACAAAGTTTTTATACTCATGATATCCAATCAAAGACAATCAGAAGGTCATATTTATGATGGGACAAATAGGACAAGTTTGTTTTTAAAAGACTTGGTAGGACAGTCATGGAGGAGACCATTGGGCAATGGAGTCAACAATCAGATCTGAAATAGGTTGCAGGAGGTAGGGTTTTGAAGGTTTATGAACAGAGGCAAGGTAGGCACCATTTCCTCGGTCTTGAAGTATTAGCATGTTGATTAATAGACAAATGGAGACATCCCATCAAATAGAGCACCTAACTAGGGTGAATTCTGCAATACTTTAGAAGAAAATATTTTGAAAATGCTTGAACAACGGACCTAGAGCATGCAGGATGAATTCTAGCCCATAAACACTAATCCTCAAGAATGAAAGCAAATACAAAATGGAGTGGGAAACAGGATAAACAGTCACATAAAGAAATTACTTACTGAAGAAAAAGATGGCACAAGAATCTCTGCCATGAAAAAGGTTTTACATTCCTCTTCTGCAAATTTGATTCATCCACTGAAAACTTGAATCCATTACAATGTAGAGCCTATCCGCTCTTGAAAATCCAACCCTAAAACTATCAATTACATTTTAATTTATAGAAGAATAGCCTCTACCTAACCTTGAATTCGAAACCTAACTGAACTCTAAAATAGAAACAGTTAAAACAAAGTTTCTCCTGCATATCTCTAATGGTGACATCTGTGTGAAAATGGAAGGAGGTTTTTGTAGTTTACCATGTTCCTGAAAAAACCCATGTCTTTTTTTCTCCAAAATCATCCCCAAATCCTCAGAATATTCCTTTGAAACTGATGACTTATATAATAAAATTGTAGATTTCTGGAAAAATAACTTGTGAAGATCTTTTAAATTCTCCCAACCTATTATTACTGTGTAAAACCTAAAGGAGTTTTTTTACTATAGGCTTGTTAGGAATACAAACCTCTCTCATTTTTGTAAAATTAAATTCCATTTGTCTGAAACAATTCTTTGAATTTGATGGCTGAAATAGTCCTTTGGAAAACATAAAAAATGGCCTGTAAAACTGACTTTGTTTATCTTAAACCATAGCATCTGTGTGAAAATTGAAAGAGGTTATAGTGGATAGGAATATTGTGAAAAAAAAATTCTCTCGGTTTCTCAAAATTCATCTTCATTTGATGTAAACAATTCTTTGCATTTGATGACTAGAACACTCATTTTGAAATCTGAACATTTTCCCTCTAAAGATGACTTCAATTCTCACAATATTTAGCGCCTGGGTAAAAACGGAGAGAGGTTATTGTAGATCATAATGTTATGATAAAAAACCTCTTTCAGTTTTTGAAAATTCTTCTTTATTTGACGGAAAAAATTCTTTGAATGAAGTGACTAAAACAGTCATTTTCAAAAAAAATATGCTCTGTTGCTTCTAAACCTTGAATTGTTTAACTGTAATTCATAAACAGAGAACATATAGAATCTATCCTTGTAAGATCATTTATTGTAAGATTACTCCCACGAATTGATTGATCAAGGTAGCCATATTTGTTAATAGTGCCTCCAAACACTTGAATAATCCCAAGCTTTGGCACACTCTCCATTGTAAATTCTGTTTGTAAGACTTTAAACACATACCAATACCTTCACGAATGTTCTCACTATATATATTTCTCCAACACTTCTGGGCTGATGTTCTTTTCGAGCTTCCCTTTTGCATTGTTGAGTGGTGGCTTCCCTTTTCTTGCTCTACTAAGATCAATTTCCAGCTCCTTGATCAGACTCTTTATCTCCGCCATTTTCCCTTCAAGTTTTTTCCATTTGAACACCACGAGACTTTGAGACAGATCGCTGATTGTTACACAAAATCGGTACCTCCTTATTTGCACGTTGATAACTAGCAACTCTTTCTGGTGCAATGCTACCAGTTGTATCATGAAACAACTTATCCAATGTGCTCATTCACCATAAACGAATGCAAACGAAAATGAATTTACCGAAGTCAACTCACTTTTTATATACTGACTCATTTTGGGACCCTTACCAAGTTGTTTTTCCTTTACCGCTTTCCTCAAGGGAACTCACCAAAAGTTACCACGTCGAAAGTGGTTTAAAATTCCGCTACCACTCTTCCCTTTTAATTATCTCACAATTTCGCACTCCGGAATAGAATGGGACCGTTGATGAAATTTCACTTTTTGTTTGAACCGTTGGATTATTATATGTGCTAGTGGTTTGTTTATACCTTAAGGAACAAAGAAAGGTAATAGATCTTGTGAAATCTTAGCGCTTGAACCTTCATGGAGGACTTGGTTTGGTGAATACGAGGCCCCTTTTTTTGGCTTGGAAAAAATATCCAAAATTATATAAGCTTGAATATAAATCCAATATTTGGTTTATAAAACCCATTTTATAAATTTCATTCAAAAGTGAATAAAACTTTTTGCCCCACTTGTGAAAAACTTATTTCTCTTTTTACCTAAAATTTCTTTAACTTCTTTTCTTTGCTAACTTGGAAATAGCTTAATGAGAAAACTTTGGAAACCAACTCAATCACCCATGAAAACTTAAAATTTTGAAGGCAATAAGACCAATTCCGACAAAAATAAATTTAGTGCTAACAATAATGATGAGGGATTAGTTGACATAGACCCCTAGGAATACTCGTGAGAAAGTATAAATACATAAGTATCATTGTATAGAGGTACATTTAATGTTTTTTTTGTAGCAAGCATGGATTGTGCAGTGACTATTTCCATATGGAGCATTTGATGTTGTTAACTTTATATCTTGATGTTATTCTTGTGGTGAATGTCTTTTAGTTATTTTTAGTGTAAGGGTTCTATATATTTGTTTTGATTCAATTTCTAGGTTAAGAATCAATACAAGTGGTATTAGAACATTTTCTAAGGCCAAAAAATTGGATAGACTTGGTATAGTTAATATTGTGCAAAAGAATTTTTTGAAGCTTTGGGAAACGAAAAAAAAATCACCTTGATGGATATTTCTCTTACTAAATAAGAAGGGTCCAAGGGAGCACATGAAGAGTTCATTGCAAGTAAAATAGTTGAACTCTCTACATACATGGTAAATGAAGGGCCCGAGGTTGATTAAGAAGAAGAAAAAGGTACAAAAACACATAAATAAAATCCCTAGGAAAATGATTAAAAGGACAAAGAATATAAGGAGCTACATGACATTCAAGAACCACAGGTTGCAAAGTCAAAGGAGGAAGCAACAATAGCTAAGGTTGTACTGTATTGGCACCCACACCACCATGAGAAACAACACTCACCAAGGCAAGGTCATTAGCATTAGTGAACTTACTATGGAACAACATGGAACCAGAAGGGCACCCAATATACTAGGCATATGGAGGAATAAAATAAATACATGGAGACATTAGAGTTGTAGAGTGACATCATGGAACCACATGAACCATAATCAAGATAAAGGTGGCAAAGAAGTAGTTAGACCATGTGTCCATATTTCACTTGGATGGATGGATGCTCATGCTTGGCACCAATTGGATACTATTTTTAGTAAATTTTATTCTATGATTTCCACTCATGTTTCGAAGATGAAGCATGTTTGAAGGGAGATGGAATGTAATAAACCTACCTAGGGAGGATAATACGAGGTACCTAGGGAGGTACCCAAGGGGAATATATCATGTAGTGTGTACCTAAGGGTCAATAATTTATGAAATGTTGCCATAAATAATGGAATAGGCCCACTAGGTAGTTTTAAGCAAATAATATAATAATAAGGATTAGTTGGCATAGACCCCTAAGAATACTCATGAGAAAGTATAAATAAACACAAGTATTATTGTATGGAGGCATGTAAGAAGTATTCTTTTGTTGCAATCATAGCTTGTGAAGTGATTATTTCCATATGGAATATTTGATGGTATTACCCTACCATAAGGGTTTTTCTATATCTTGGTGTTATTTTTATGGTGAATGTCTTTTGAATATTTATGAAGTATAAGAGTTCTATATCTGTGTTGTGATTTAATTTATAGTTTAAGGATTACTACAGTCATATTGTTGCAAAGTTATATGATTTAAGATGTTATAATCAACCATCTTCCCTTCTCTCCACAAATATCGGGAAGCTTCATCGAGTCTATGAAACTACTCGAATAGACACATCTAATCTTTTACCCAAAAAATCTCATAAATCTCCATATACATTCTTTAAAGTTATTACACTCCATCCTAAAAACAACACTTCTTGTCTCAGAAACTAATCACTCTAGGTGTCAAACTCATGTGAGTCATCCATTAGAGAGAATTTGAGGTCAAAAATGGGCCTCAAAAGGACCAAAATGTACTATAAAAATCAACCAATTACATTCTAGTAGATGACATCATCCCCCATGGTTGAGGTGGCATTCCATGAGTTAAGAATGTTTATTTGTCACATTTTCTATGGTGGATGAAAACCCATAGTTAACCAAGGTAGTGGTACAAGTACTTTTAAGTCATAAAGTAAAGTACTCACAATAAAAGTCATTTCACACTTCCTCATAAAATAATATTATTGTTATTTTCAAGTATAGTACTCACAATTCACTTTCTCATAAAATAATAAAATAATATTATTGTCATTTTCAAGTAAAGTACTCATAATTCATAAAAATGTCTTTTCACATTTTTTTATAAAATAATATATTGTCATTTTCATGTTTTTTAAATTTTAAATTATATATTCACTCAATTGTATTTAATATCATAATGCCAAACTAATATATATATATATATATAATCTGGTACTTTTAAAATAAATTAAATTCATGAATGATATTTATATGAAAAAAATATGTTAGATATGCATATAAATTAAATTCATTTTTGTTTAATTTTATTTACAAGTTCAAGACAAATAAATGCTAAAGGACAATAAATTTTTGGGAATTTACAATGAATCTTAGTCACATCATTGTAGAGTTATTTTATTAATTTTATTTATAGTCAATTTAGAAAAGTAACTCAACCATGGTTATTTATATTGTGCATAAAAAGTAGTGTAGGAGATGAGTTGTCATATATAGCTACCCCATAAAATCCCTAACTCATAATATTTTAATATATCTTATATTTTTGTAGTACATCTATTAGGAGGCCCATTTTTTACCTCAAATTCTCTCTAATGTTTCAAAGTCTCCCCACTCATGATCTAGTCCCGATAATGAACTATTTGTTGGTTCAAGGTTGCCTACCAGGGTACATGCAAGTGTTCAAGAAAGGTCATCCAATTTAACATCGACATTTTCAATCCCTAGAACAAGAAAGGCCTTGCTTAACATTCATTGCCCCTAGATGTTTCACAAGTCAAGGACACAAAAGAATGAAGGATTAACATTGCCACTAGATATGTTATTTCATTAACCCAACTTCATAAACCATTGATGTTAATGTAAACCATTTCTTGAACATTCACCACGATATAAAGGATTCATTTATCATTACAAAACATTTGATAAACACAATATGATCATCACCCATGTAAATAATGAATATATACAAAGATAAGACATGGAGCAATCTGCCATTATATTAGACAACCAATAGGAAATGCATTATGTTCAGTTATTGCAATCCATCAACATTGCTTAATAATAGCTAGTTGCATCCATAGTTAATACTAGTTTACCATAGAACTAATTCTAACCAATATAACTATCCTAAAAGTATCCAAAATGATCAACCATTTGCAACTAGCAAACCCTTTCCCCAAGCCATACAAACATATTTATACAACGAATCTCGTAGGTAGGAAGTCTTAATCAACAACTCTAAGATAACTAGCAAATATAGTTGAATAAATGTGCACTGGTCTTGCATGTTTTCTTCCAGTGATATTTATCCTTGAAAATTGGGGATCGCATACTAGAAAACCTCTAGTATGCCTTAGTTTCCTCATATCTTTTTCTACTTCACATAGTTCACTTCTGGTATTTTCCTAAATGCATGGCACCACCCAAATTTTGCATGCATTGATCCCACACAATTATGCCCTATCATCCAACAAAATGAAGGGGCCAACCAAGTTCTCCACCTAGTATTTGCACAAGGAATTGATAAGTCAACAAACAACAAAAGTTCATGACTTCTTATGGATTATTTATACTCTCAAAGGAGATTACTCATTGAATGGACTACAAATATAAAGAATCATTGAATGGTGCAAACAAGAAGTATACTCTTTCACGTTAATTGAATTAATTCAAGTTAACAAAGTCAACAAAAACATCATAGAAGCAAAGAGCAAGAATCAAATAATCAATTAATTGAGAAATGTTTATCTATAAAATGAAAGTCTCGTTTAAAAGGAAGAAATAAGAAATTAGGTGAGGTTTACAACTCCCAAGGGGTGTGCCACAATAAACATGGCCGACTTTTAAGAGTATCAACCATCTGTTCCTCCATACCAAAATCAAGCCATGAGGCTTCTATAAAAGAAGATTTCTCACCCATATCATGTGCAAATTACACTTACAAGATGTATATGGGTAAAAGGACAAGCATCTCTCCCATGACTAATTCTACATATGACATGGACGATAAGAAATGCCATTTCATCATAAATTTAAGAGAACTTGAGGTATGGTTAAATTATTTTCATAAATGTTAGTATTAAGAGGATAAGACCTGTGGCTATTCCAAAGGCATCCTCCCTATAAAAGAACTAGATGGTCAAGCTAATTATGAACAAGTTAAGAAAACCTACTCCATAATTACAATGATGAAAGGATAATATAAGTGGCTTGAGTGCTAAGAATTTTAGAGAAATGCTAGAGTTGTTCATGATATCTTGGTTATAGAATTGATTGTGTTAAGGGAACAATCCAAAACAATCAAATGGAATTCAAACACAATGCAACACAACACTTCGCTAAAATTAGTTTCAATAATGAAGAACTCTATGGACATTCATACAATCTAGACTACACAATTTTCTTAGACCTAAACAAACTCTTCAACATAATGGCAACCATGAAAGACCCAACAAATATAATTGGCAATTTATATTTAATAAAGAAGATATCGCCGTCATGCTCAAGCAAAAACTAAATTGTAATTATTGTGGCTTGGCTTTGTATATGTAAGCCTGCCCAATTTTGTTTTTCTTGTGAAGAATTTCGCATCGTCTAGATTAGAGAAGAAGAAATGCATTTGATATAATGTATTACCTCAAGGCTTTGTATATTACAAATCTTGTTGGACTGTCTCAACAAGATATATGATATAATTTTATGCTTGTATTTTGGTGATAATTGATGTAAGTCGGGCCCAAAAAATGTATAGTTCAACCTTCTCTATATAACCAACATACATATAATTGTTCAAAACAAATGAATAAATTTGGGTTCTCATTGAATTAGTTCTGAATTTGCTTGAACCAATAAAGATATCAACTGAAGACAAGTTTTTTTTAATGATTTTAACAATTATTACAATATATAATTCAACTACGTTTCTATTATAACTCTTGTAATTATGTCAATTTACTTGGATTGATTAATGATCAAATTAAAAAAAAAAGATTGGCCGTGATAAGGCTTCAATTATGATGCTATTATTCAGTGATTAGAATCCAAAATTGTGTCATGTAAAACTATGACAACATAATCATCCGAAAAGGAAAAATGACATTTTATGCATGCATACAATAAAACTAATGAATAACACACTAAGGTGGGTTTCGTCATAACATTTGAATTAAAATTCAACTATCAATTTACTTTAGGCCAAACATTGACAATATTAACAACCAAATTATTATGTTCAGTTTTACAATGAGGGGCATTTTTTTTATTATAGATAGCATCAAAGTTTAATTTCACTTCTTATCCAAGAATAAATATATATAATTTTTTTTTCAATGTGTTCTGAGGCTCGAGAGCTCGCTACATCCATGGATCAATGCCAAGGGGCCCACTCGAATGGGCCTCACCTTGTCGGCATTACATCGATGCCTAACCCCGAAAGACCCAAAGAATGGAACCCTTGACCTCGACCATGTTACAGCTTGCTCCCGAAAAATCCAACCAATTGAGCTACCCCTCAAGGCTGGAGTTTAATATCATTTGTCCATTAATATTTTTATTTAACTATGCATTTAACAACACATCAAACATATAGAAAATTCCTAGAACTTTAAAGATCATGAACAAAAGAATAACCCGACAAGTAGATTCACAATTGGAAAACATCCCATCAACATCCATCAATCTATAACTTCCATATTATTGGTGGAAGCAGATAATATATTACGAAATGTTTTTCAAAGGTAGGTCATGCTTTAAACTCAATTATTTGATAAGAAATTGCGAAGAAAAATTCGGAACAAAGAAACAAGAAACCTCCAAGCCATGCAATTCTAAATGGAGTGTTGCAAACATAAATATAAATAATTAATAAATTAAGATTAGCATTAATGGAAAGTCAAGGGACACACCTATTGGCCTCTTGACCAATCAATGCTTATGAAGTACATTGTCATGAGGATCATTGTATCATCTTATAATTCATTCATTGTAATATTTTCAGGAGGAAAAAAGCCTGTCCTTGTTATTCATTTAAGAATCAAAGGTCATCTTACATTCAGCCCGTAGTCGGGTAACAACATAGTCATCATCCATAGGAGTTTTGCCAGGGGGAATGGCACATCAATCACAAAAGATCCCATCAGTGAACTGTCTCATCATGAAAGGACTGTCTACTCCATCATATCTATCGAGTGCCAAAACGCATTGTTCTGCACTCTAAAAGTGAGTACTCAATGCTAGAAAATACCAAGAACAGGGAAGAAACTCCCTTTTTAATATACATCTCAATAGAGCTAAAAAGAGTCATGAGAAACCAACCGATTCTCGAAAAATTCCTTATATCTGCCGTTACCTTGAGATAACAAGAGTGCATCTTTAGAGAGACGGTCAGCTAACCGATTGTGCTCTCGATAGATATGAGTGAACGACAATGCCTGGAAGCTAGAGAATAGCTTTTTTGTCTATACTTACATGAATTCATTTGTCATATTCAATAAAAAAAATAGTTATTTACATTGGTATCAGAGCCAATTTGGCAACCAATTCGTGTGTTAAATTTCACATAACCTTGTAAATCGTATGGCAAACTATTGTTCCATATATCTCTAGCAACATCTATATGAGCATCATTACCTTACTTTTGGCATAGTCACACGTCCATATAAATCACATCTTCTCATCAGCCGGATCTTCCATATAGCCATTGTATGCTTTGAATTTCTTCTAATCGTCACTTTCACTAGCCATCCGTAGAATATTCCACCTGTACATGATAGTTGGTAATTGCTTTTTTCACATCAACATGTACCGCTTACACTTCCACTAGCTCCTTACATAAGAGTGTTTTGTACATCTACATATACCATACAAAGTGATGACTCACTTTGGTTGAATTCGTGACCCTCTATACACCTCCATTGAGTCGTGTTTGTACACCTATATTCATTTGTTAAACAAATTTTATTACTTAGCACTTTCGAATTATTATGTTGGCCCCCTTTTTATAAAGTCATGTTTTGATTTTTTATACTTGCGTATAAAACCAAATTATAAAAAATAATTAATTTTCAATTTCAAGAGCCAAATTATAAAAAATAATTAATTTTCAATTTCAAGAGAAATTGATTATAAAATAAAATCAAGTGATATATATATATATATATATATATATATATATAATGGGTGATTACTATAATGAAGCATACACAGATGGTTATCATTATGAAGACAATGCTAATAGCTAATACCACCTTGTTAATTATGGATAACATCGAGGAAAGCCAAAAAGTGTTAGCAAACGACCAAAAAGAGTTAGGCAACACAATCGATAGATTGATAGCTAACATGCATAAATTATTCACAAACAAAGTTAACAAAAAGCTGAAGATTCTAAAGAACACAAGTTAGAGGAGATAAAAAAAAATGTGGACAAAATTGAAGTCATTAGGGCATACAACTCAGAAGTTGATTATGACAACATTGAAGAAAGCATTACTAGCATCAATTCCATGCATATTTTCAAATAAGAGTGAAGATGATACATTGCAAAGAGAAACCATTACTCAGAAAAAACAAACACAAGAAGTAACCACAAAGTACGCTCCACCTCGTAGTAGGGAGAGTGAGAAGATCAAGGTTCCAAGAAAACAAAATGTCCAACTTATAACTCCACCTATACCCATAAAAATTAAGTTACAACATTATAAATTGTATGGTGTCCAAAATCTTGATATCAAGGACGATGACATACACCTAATGAATAAATCATCAAAAGCCCATAAATATGTACAACAGAGGAGAGGCAAGGCAAGTTTGGACCCAAGAAGTTTCAAGGTTTTACGTTACATAACCAAGCCAAAGGTATGATGCGTGCCTTACAAAAGAAACTAGCTTATTCTCCTATCAGAAACCACGTCAAACTTTCAGAACCAAACAAAGATGATGTCACCAAGGAAACATACTCAACAAAAGACAATTTATTATGCTTTGAGAACAAAGTAATCCTTAAACTTTCAGAACCAAACAAAGATGATGTCACCAAGGAAACATACTCAACAAAAGACAATTTATTATGCTTTGAGAACAAAGTAATCCTTAAAGGGGTGACAATGTTACAAACATAAATATAAATAATTGGAAATAGTTAAATAGTTAATAATTTGATTAGCATTAATGGAAAGTCAAAGGACACGCCTATTGGCATTGTGAAGAATCAATGCTTATAAAGTACACCATCACAAGGATCATTGTATTAACTTATAACTCATTCATTCAATTATTTATTATAGACTATAGACTTACAAAAATAGGATCATTGTATTCACTTATAACTCATTCATTCAATTATTTTTTATATACTAATAAAAATTCAAAAGAACATAATAGTTCTTTACAGAAAAGAGAGGTAGAGGCAATAAGGTGAATGACTAGAAGACACCACCCAAATAAAAAATAATTGAAGAAAAACAATCTCTTTGAAGTTTTCGAACTTTAAGGCCAAGAGTGCAAAAACTCAAAACATTGATACGACGATCAAGATCAATCACTGAACAAACAAATTAATGATCAAGAAAGAGAGCATATGTTGGAGTTGGAAGAGGCGTACCAAGTTAAAAATTATACTCATAAACACCAAAAAAACATGTTAATAATCAAGAAAAGATGCTGAAATAGAAGAACGGTAGGTCGAAGAACCAGAACCTGAGGAACATAGAGATAAGCACTTAACAGATAGAAATGAGGAAACCAGTGCCTTTGTGAATGGAGTAGAATATGGCAAGACCTCTAAAAGCAATCCAAAGAAGTAGAAGAATATTAAAAAAAAGCATTGTAGAACCACGGACAACCTGGAATACCTGGGTTATCAAAAGCAAGAATACCTGGGTTAAGTTAGCCTTGAAAACTTTCCCCACATTAGCCGTGCTTTTAGAGAAACTTAGTAGCATTCAAGGCCCCTCTGTTCTAGAATCTAATGATGTTTCTATTTATCTAACATCATGTTTTTTGAATTTCTGGAAAACAACTTGGTCGATTGGGGAGGGCACGCTGGGGCATCGGAGAATTGTTGCATATAGACAAATTTATACTCACTAAAATGTGCTTCAGTAAATTTAAATGTAATTAAAAAGTTTATGAAAACTAATTAGTACTGCCCCTGGGTGTTAATTTATCACTTGAAAGGGTAAAAATTAATTATAAAAGTGAGAACAATAGATCCAGGTTGTAACTTGGATATCAGCCCATCCATGGATTCTTTTGTTATAAGCTAATATGAAAATTGAAATCATATTATCCAAGGACTTAATGCTTGATATTGAGCAAAACAATAACTTAATTCAACTGAACCCTGAATACTTGCAGGCACTAGATTTGCCCCTGCTCTTGTTTACGTTTTTAAAATACAATATCGATAAGGGGCAAAATCCCAACAAACTTTGAAATCTTAAGGACACATCCAGATGGCAACATGCGTATAAGCCCATCCATGTGTTCCTTTGTTGTAAATTCTAATAGGAAAATTGAAACCACGATATTAAAGAACTTACTCAACGCCTGATATTGAGCAAAGCTGAACAAAACAATAACAACTTGATTCAACCGAACCACAAATACTTGCAAGCACAAGATTTGACTTTGCTCTCAGTTATGTTCTCAAAAATTAAAATGCAATATTGACAAGCAGAAAAATCCCAGCAAAACATTTAATACTTAAGTGCACATCCAGGTGATAACTTGGGTATGAGCCCATTCATAGATTCTTTTGTTTATAATAAGCTAATAGAAAAATTGAAACCATATTATTAGAGGAATTACTCAATGCTTGATATGGAGCAAAGCTGAGCAAAACAATAACAACTTAATTCAACCAAACCACGAATACTCGCAGGCACTGATTTTCCTTTGCTCTTGATTATGTTCCCAAAATACAATATTGGAAAGGGGCAAAATCCCTGCAAATTTTGAAGACTGACCAGTGACGACATGTCATCCATAAGCATATTTGTGGACTCAACAAATGGACCAATTCCATTTTAATACAACTCATCCAATCAACATCAACCATGGCCACAATGAATCGCTAGTGAAAGCCAGAACAATTGGAACATAACTAGTGAATGCTCTTGTTTATGTTCTTCAAATACAACATCGATAAGGGGCAAAATCCCAGGAAACTTTGAAAACTTAGGACACATCCAGGTGGTAACTTGCGTATAAGCCCATCCATGAATTCCTATGTTTGTTGTAAACTAATAGGAAAATTGAAACCACAATATTAAAGAACTTATTCAATGTCTGATATTGAGAAAAGCTAAAAAACAATAACTTGATTCAACCGAACCACGAATACTTGCAAGCACTAGATTTGACTTTGCTCTCCGTTATGTTCTCAAAATACAATATTGACAAGCGGCAAAATCCCATTAAACATTTAATACTTAAGGACGCATCCATGTGATAGCTTGGGTATGAGCCCATTCATAGATTCTTTTGTTTATTATAAGCTAATACAAAAATTGAAACCATATTATTAGAGGACTTACTAGTGAATGCTCTTGTTTACGTTCTTAAAATACAATATTGATAAGGGGAAAAATGCCAGCAAACTCTGAAAACTCAAGGACACATCCAGGCGGTAACATGCATATAAGCCCATCCAAGGATTCCTAAGTTTGTTGTAAACTAACACAAAAATTGAAATAACAATATTAAAGAACTCACTCAATGCCTGATATTCAGCAAAGCTGAATAAACCAATAACAACTTGATTTAACCAAACCACGAATACTTGCAAGATTTGACTTTGCTCTCAGTTAAGTTCTCAAAATACAATATTGACAAGCAGCAAAATTCCAGCAAACATTTAGTACTCAAGGATGCATCCAGGTAATGACTTGGGTATGAGCCCATTCATGGATTCTTTTGTTTATTATAGGCTAATACAAAACTTGAAACCATAGTATTAAAGGACTTACTCAATGCTTGATATTGAGCAAAGCTGAGCAAAACAATAACAACTTAATTCAACCGAACCACGAATACTTGCAGGCACTATATTTGGCTTTTCTCTTGGTTATGTTCTCAAAATACAATATTGACAAGGGGCAAAATTCCCGCAAACTTTGAATACCAAGGACACATCATCCATAAGCATATTTTTGGACTCAACAAATGGACTAATTCCATTTTAATATAACTCATCCAATAAACATCAACCATGGCCACAATGAATCACTAGTAAAAGCCAGAACAATTGGCATGAATAAATGGAATCATTTCATCTCTTAAAAGTTAAATTACCTCAAAAATTTCCCTTTTCTGTATGGCAAGAACTCACAATATTATCGAGCTCAGGAAATGCTGCTAGAAGAAGCATCTCCACAAGACCATAAGCTAATTGCTTCAAACAGACTGCTGACTGCAATAGATAAATAAAGAAATCCAATGCCTTCTTTTAGATCAATGTGCCTCTTGGTGCAAACAAATGTCATCACTTCTTAAATCAGAAAAGAAAGCAAAAGAAAAAAAATGAAATATATGCATCAAAGTAATCTCTTGATGGCCATTAGTTTCTAAGAAAATCAAAGCAATATTTGGGACCTACTTGAAGAAAGAAATAAATATCCCGGGCACATCGCTCGTACTCCTTGCGTCCTACGAGACCGACAAGAGCAGCTGGGGCATTATCTGCAGGACATGAACACAACACTTCCATTCACACTCTGCATATACATACTACTGACCTCCAAATATATTCTAAATTATGGCACACAATAATAAAGATTAAAATACCAAAGCAACAAAAAAAGAAACAGGTTGGCAAGTCAAAATATAGGCTATGATGCATGTAAAGGTCCACAATTTTTTTGAGGTCCACAATCTTTTTGCAGTGTAGCTTCCTTGGAAACTAGACCAGAGAGAGCCAAAGATCCATGCTTTCTTTAAGCCATACACATGATATAAGGGACAAAATGACTTTGGAAAAATGATACATCAACAAGACATTTTAGAGTTTAGATGTTTGGTGGGAAAGATATCAGACTGCACTTCACTGTAAAAGTAGCTGACTGTAACAGTTCAAGTCATAACATTTGCAAAAAGAACAAATCTGAGTGTTACTACATGAGATAGTACCCAGTTTATTTTATTTTGTTTTGTTTTACTGAATGCTTCCATTTAACAGAAGTAAGCGGCAACTGTTCTACATGGGATATATTCAATGAGCAGAAAAGTCTCTCCCTACTAAAGAAGTCACCCTTGAACTAAGAGGCCACAAGTGAGGGGCATCTATTCCACCACAGTCACCCAGGATTTGCACTTACCCCACTGGGTTTTCACAAGCACTGGCACAAACACAAGCACAAGCATTCATTGGAGAAGCTTGAACCCTGGTCTGGGCAATAGCAGCACCCCACTTTCACCACCCAGGCAAGCCAACATTGACACACATTTCGATTTCCAATACAACACCTTAGCTCATTTGTAGGACAGGCTGTATGAGAGATGAACATGAGCAACTTAGATATAGTTTAACTAAACCATTAGGGTGTTGGAATGATGGTAATCTTTTCATGGTCAATTATGGCTAAGCATCCTCTATTATATTTTTATATTTGACTAGGTCGGACTAGTCATCATCTTGAAGTGTGTGCCCCTGTTATGTGGAACCATAATCCCCTTGAAGGAATGCCTCCCTTCTCAACGAACACATCACTTGAGTGGTGTATAAATACACAACTGAAGCTCTCATTTTTATCAACACATCATATCAATTAAGAGTGATTGATTCTTTGGCCTACGGGAAAGATTTTTTTAGACTATGAGCTCCATTTATTGTGTTTCTCTTGCTCATGGGTTCATCTTCTCCTCTTTATGCTGTGCTTATGGTTCATGCTGATTTAGGTTTTGTTGGTGGTTCCATTCAATCCTTCTCTGTCTTATGTGATCTTAACATGATATCAGAGTGGGTGTGAACTTTGTCGTCCTTATTCAGAATTTTTTATGCATGGCATTTTTCTCCTTGTGATTAGCATTTTCTCTATAGTGCACATTAATGGTAGGATTGTTTTTCCATCCCAAAGTGCACTCATGTATGTATTCATTGTGGCTATACATGGTTGTTTCTTCACACGTGGTCTTATTTCGACCACTCATTTGAAGCTAATCTAGAGTTACCACCAGTAAAAATTGCCCAAGACTGGGTTTAGGACTGTTCCAAGTCTAAAAATTAGGGTTTTCAGTATTTTTGGGGACACCACAATTTCCTTGGGTTTCTGCCCTTTATTTCATCAGCACCCTTCTCACACATTTTTGGTCTTTTCAACAGACTCAATGAGACTTTTGCAAATTTATGCCTTCTTCTAGGAAAGTGCACTCCTGTTTTTGCTCTCTTTTAGCCAAAAATATGCAATTTTTTTAGAGCAGCACTGGTTGTTTTCATCTAGATGTTTGCTTGGCAATGACATTTCTGGACCAACCAATATTATTAAAGGGTTTAAGATGGAGTCTTACCAGTACCCCCCTCATTTATCAATGTATAAGGTCATAAAGACCATTAGATAATTAATAGGTAGTGATTTAATGTAAAAGGGGCCTCTTTATTGAATAAAGGCTCCTAGGTGGTTGATACTCATTAATAGAGGGACTGCAAGTAAATAGGACTTTGGCTATTGTAGCGTTATATATAAAGCAGTAAGTGGAGCTTTTCTCTTGGAGGTTACCCCCTTGAAGAGGAAAATAAACATAGCTTTGTATTTCGAATATCTTCCATACAAGATATCTTTTCATGGTGCAGTTTAAAAATTTAGGGCAAGTATATTACTAGTATCAGAGCTCTTTCTTCGGCCGAAAAAGAAATATTTTTTAATCCTAGGGTTTGGCCTTCAAATGAGTTGTTTTATCATTTTTTATCCAAATTTTTTTCTACTAAATTTTTGGGTCTGAAATTTTTAGGTCACCACAAGGTCATATAGAAGTAACTTGTGTCAAAATTTCAGCTTCTAGGTTGTTATGCTTTCGAAGATACTATGAGTAAGCTCAAGTTGGATCATTTTAATAGTTAAAAAGGTTTGGCTACTTCCAACGAATCATCTTGGCAATTTTGCTCCAAATTCTTTTCCACGAAGTTTCAGGGTCTGAAATTTTCAAGTTACAATGTGGACATACTAAAGAAACTTGTGTCAAATTTCAGCTTTTGGATCTCTATATGTTCGGAGATACACTCTGTGTAAGTTAGGCATTTTGACTAGCTCAAAAACTAGCCTTAAACAGATGTTATGGGTAAAATTATTTACATTTGAAAATCAGAAGATCCAAATGGAGTGCCACTAGGTGCATTAGAAATTTAGAAATAAGATAGACCCTAATATTTTTGGTACAAATTTCATATTCAGACATGAAATATTGAACGCATGATAGGCTGTACAAATTCACTTTTCTAAAAAGGCCAAAATCAGCAAGTTTTGAGAAAATTACCCTATTGTAGTGCTATATATAGACTCTAGAGTAGTAAGTGGAGCTTTTCTCTTGGAGGTTACCCCCTTGAAGAGGAAAGTAAACATAGCTCTCTAATTTGAATATGTTCCATACAATAGATCTTTTCATGGTGCAGTTTAAATTTTTTGGGTTTATGTATTACTGGTATCAGAGCTCTTTCTTCGGCCGAAAAAATATATTTTTTAATCCTAGGGTTTGGCTCCTTCAAATGAGTCGTTTTAACAAATTTTTATCCAAATATTTTTCTACAAAATTTTAGGGTCTGAAAGTTTTAGGTCACCACAAGGTCATATAGAAGTAACTTGTGTCAAAATTTCAGCTTCTAGGTCGTTATGCTTTCGAAGATACTATGAGTAAGTTGGATCTTTTTAATAGTCCAAAAGGTTTGGCTACTTCAAACGAGTCATCTTGTCAATTTTGCTCCAAATTCTTTTCCACGAAGTTTCAAGTTACAATATAGACATACTAAAGAAACTTGTGTCAAAGTTTCAGCTTTTGGATCTCTATATGTTCGGAGATACACTCTGTGTAAGTTAGGCATTTTGACTAGCTCAAAAACTAGCCTTAAACCGGTGTCATGGGTAAAATTGTTTACATTTGAAAATCACAAGATCCAACCAGAGTGCCACTAGGTGCATTAGAAATTTAGAAATAAGATAGACCCTAATATTTGTGGTACAAATTTCATATTCAGAAATGAAATATTGAACGCTTGATAGGCTGTACAAATTCATTTTTCTGAAAAGGCCAAAATCAGCAAGTTTTGAGAAAATTACCCTAGATTTTTCTTGTCAAATCAAAATTTAGTAAAACCTGTGGCATTGTAGAGCAGACATATTAGACTACTATAGAACAAAAATTTCAGGCTCTAAGGTGCAGAAATTCCAGAGTTACAAGATCATCTCCCAGTCAAGGTTTTACAAGTTGCATTTATTTCAAAATTTTGGCCTCACACACTACCTTGAAAGGTAAGTTATTTTCCAGAGATTGTAGAGCTCT
Organism: Pseudotsuga menziesii; assembly: GCA_001517045.1. Lineage (NCBI taxonomy): Eukaryota > Viridiplantae > Streptophyta > Pinopsida > Pinales > Pinaceae > Pseudotsuga > Pseudotsuga menziesii. The sequence goes on along the minus strand of LPNX010476258.1, from coordinate 149,638 downwards.
TTTAAGGGTTAGAGAGCTCCTAAATATAAAAAATTAGAGACGAGTTCCAACGTCTTCAAATAACACAAAGATCTATTGTTCAGTGGGTAAACCTACGGCTTGGGAAGCATACATGAACATAATACAAGTGGTACTAAATCATATTGTTGGACACCCATGTAACCTTTGTTGGTACCCCTTCAAGTAGTATCGGATCAGATAACACCTGTATACGAAATTTTACTTCAACATACCCTTGGGTGTATCGATAGTCCCCTAGTATACCTAGAACCAAATTTAGATCAACTGTTTGACTGTCTTGTCACTATATTACAACGAGAAGAACACTTAGGGAGATCACTCTCTTTTACCTAGGTAGTCAAGTAGTCCGACTAAGGGCATGTTCAAGCCTCTTTCATTAGTGCCATGAGATATTGGGTCAGGTACTATTGTTGGACACCAAATGTATATCAAAGAGCTATAGCGCCTGACACTCCCTCATTTTCAAGAGCTTGTAAAACTGACTCTCACCTAGCCATCCCATGGTGAATGGACCACCTCCCTATAGACCACCTTACAAGACCTTGGAGAACATGAACACTTTCTCTAATGCCACGAAGATTGACAACCTAGAAGAAAAATAAAAGACACTTCAAGCAAAAATCCAAGACAATGATGACTGATATATAGGAGAGATTCAAAAACTTCAGGAGGAAGTAAGCAACCTAGATCAAAAGTTGGATCAAAAGCCAAATTACAAGCTATATTATAAGCTGGCAAGTATATATAGTATATACAATCCTAGATCAACTATTAGCTCATGACATCTCAAAACAAGTCCCTTGGAATACACAACACAATGAGCCAACATGGAAGAAACATCTCACTTGGGACTATTTAGCCACAAGTAACCCCCTCTGGGTCCTCAACCATAATAGACCCTCCATGAATAATAACAACTGGAACCAATGTTATAAAGTAGACTTGAACAAGTTTGATGGTTCTAACCAGTTTGCTCCCTACTAAAGCAGGATATCATAGCTAATCCCAAACTGAAGCGGCACCTGAGGTGTCTTTCTATCCACTGCACTCCTTTCCCAACAAAAATTTGTATATACCTACAACCTCACTTTATCACCTGAGTCATCTCTCAAACCATACCCAACTATACCACGCAGGTACTGTTATCCACTTATTTGTACCATATTTGGATTAGCTGAGGAGCCGCCATTTGACAAACATGATGAATGTTTGTGTTCCAGTGTATCAGTGATCCGTCTTTGTGTCTAGCCAGTTTTGGCTAGTCAGTTTTTTGTTTGAATAATTATGACCATGGCCCCGCAGGGTTTGTAATAAAATGTGCTAGTAGGGTGTTTTGAGTGGTTCGGTCTCCTAAGACGTAGAATTTCAACTAAGATATTCCAAAGAGTTTTTTTCCCTTGACAATTATGCTTTGCCTATAGCCGAGTATAATTGACGAGGTTTTCTCCCGCTTCCTCCAAAGCTGGAATGCCTGATTTTGAATTCTGGGCCTTGGGGGGTTATTAGAGCCCAACTGAGTATATATAAACCTACTAGACATTATTAGAATAGACTATGGTCATGTCCTAAGCATAGTATTAAAAATCGGCCAAATCGGTTTCGCAACCGGCCGGTTCACCGGTTAGAAACCAAACCGGGTCAAACCAGCAGGTAAACCGGATCGGGGACCGATTAGTTACCGAACCGGCCGGTTTGGTACCAAACCGGTCCGGTTCGGTAACTAACCGGTCCAACCAGCCGGTTTGGAAGCTGACCGGTCCGATTTGGGTTTGACTGAAAAACCTTCAGTACTTCATGCTGTGAGTTGTGACCGGATACTTTGAATCTTCCCTTGTCTTACGATCCTATAAAGGAGATACATGGCACACCACTGTGTTGGATAGTGATTATTTCATTTAAAGCTATTGTAGTGTATTTTCCTCTTTCCATATTCAATAGATTATAGAAGATGGATATGATTGAGAGTTCAGATCTGTGTACTTGTCGTTGTTATTTTTCTGCAGTGTGTTTGTAGATTCTAGGCTTCAAAGATTGTTGTTTTGATAGGTTTCCAGCTTTAGAGTAGCCTCAGGTTTTTAGGATTATTCCTTGAGTGCAGAATCTACGTACAATGTTCTAAAAAACTACATAATATCAAAGCACTTTCGCTGAAACATTACAGGTATCCATCCATGGATAGGACTGCAACCAGTGAGGGAGTTGTCGGAGGGTTTTAGGGGTGGGTTGCCTGAACTTTAGAAAGGGAAGCAAATCCGGACCAAAGGCAGGTTGAGATGCCCAGACTCTTCCAGTAATTGAAAGGTTGCATTTGATCTTAGTTGCTAATATGTTTTCATATTTGTCGTAAGAATTACAGTGCTAACAGTTTGAGTCTTCAACATTGTCACACAGAAGGAAATTCCAACTTTGTTCTGTTGAAGTGCATGTTACAAAATCTCTTGGAAGAAGTTGAACTTGCATACCTTGTGGAGAGGGAGGTTGTATTTCCTACAGATCCCAAGCAGTTGGCTGAACAAAATAGAAAATTAGTCAAAGCAGAGAAGATATCAGACAGGGAAAGGGATTATAATCTTGAAATGTTGTTTTTCCTTAAAAATTTAAATATTTGATGTATTTTTTAGCAAACCGATTCATTAAATTCAAATCGGCCGATTTATGACCGATTCATTACCGATTCCGATTCCAATTCCAAGTTGACCCTCAACCGATTCCGAGTCCGATTCCGATTTTTAAAACTATGGTCCTAAGTCACTAGGACCCTCAGAAAAAATTCCGTAAAAATTTTAACGGACGCGTCAAAAAAAAATTATTTTTAATTTTTTAATTTTCCCTAAGCTTTTAATTGAATTTTTCCATAAATTAAATGGAAAAATTCGATTTGTAATAAGTTAGTCATCCAGAACCCGAATTCAGTGATTGAAGGCTCTAACCTTAAGCCAAAAATCATTCTTGATCAGCCAGCCAACCGGATCCAACTTTCAGATCATCATTCGGCCACATAACGCATTTTTTCTCCAAAAAGTCAGTTTTGGGGAAAATATTGATTAATTAATTAAAATGATTATTTTGGAGAAAATCCAAATCTCTCCAAATTAATCCGAATTCGGCGAAATAAAAGGCTAAATGACATGGCACGGAGCATTTATGATGATTCCAATCAATACCGGTCAGTTTCAGATCAAGTATCGAAGTGTAGCAGTTGAACTATCAGTCAGAAATTTGCCCTCTTTGGTCAAATCCTTTTTTGGTTGAAGTGTGGGTTATCTATTGGTTGGGTGATCATTACGAGGGAGGATGAGCCACCTCACCCCCCCATTACTCCAGCACTCAGTTACAACTCAGTTGCAACTCAGTTCAACTCCAAATCATCATGCCGAGCTCATTCAATTACTTCGGTGTTACTCTTAGTTTGGTTTTAGGGTTTTAGCCTTCTCTCTTTGTATAAATAGAGGCTCTTTGAGCTCTATTAGGGTGGAACTTTTGTGGCAGAGTTGCTCTGTAGAAATTGTATCAGGCTTTGCTTTGAATTTTTAATAAAGAATTTCGACTTTGGAGGTCCATGGGCTCTTGCATGTGGTATACATTTCATGGTTGAGGTGACATTGCTTCTAACCCTTTGCTTTTAAATACTTTGAATGAAATCAATTTTGTTTTGTTAAAGCTCAAGAGGGCCACTGTTGGCACGGTAGGGTAATCATTTGAAGTTCCAAGTTGATTATTTATGCAAAGTAAAGTAAAATCTTGATGAACATTAGTCAGTAATATGTAGTGTTGATCCTGATTTATTTTTCTTAGCACACTTTCATATGATTTGATCTCACTTTGTGTTTGAGTTTTTGGTGTTATTAGATTTCACAGGTTGAAGAAGGGTGTGAGTTCAGCTATATCTAACCCAAGCTTCCAGCAACCTCTTTGTTTTAACACTTTGTGATTACAGGACCTACACAGATCGCATTCTTCTCTTACAAAAGAAAGTTGGAAACTTCTCTTCCGCTCTTGTGTTCCATCCACAAGAACCCCTTCTTCTTTACCCTTTCCTTTTTTGTTTTGCATTGCTTAAGAAGTAGATCCAATCTTTCATTGCTTATATTTAGATATGACTTCTTTAAACTTTGTTAGATCTAGTATTATTCATTAGATCTAGGAACAAGTTTGTACTTTCCATGCAAGATTTTCAAAAAAAATTCTAAGTACAAAAAAAATTTCCAAATTTTTTTTTTGTTTGCATTGTCTTTCCTTTCACTTTTTAGTATTGTTAGCTTGCTGATTTTTTATTTTTGTGACAGGTACAGGGGAAGTGCTGGCAAAAATTTGAAGATTCAAGGCTTTAAAAAGACTCATTATCCCCCTTTCTTCATTCCCCTTTCTCAGCTCAATCCGAAAGCCTTCCAAGGATAAAAAAAAGAGGCAAATAGCATCAAAAGAAAGGCATTGTAAAGAATTAATAAAAGAACAAGTGGGATTAAGGCTCCCACACCCCACTTCCCCCATTTGGGGGAAGCCTATATCGCCATTGTCCATATTTCATTTTCTTTCAATTTGCTTTATACCTGTAAAATGAATAAATGGTGAAAGTAGAATAGGGTAATCAGTTTCAATTTGATAAAAAGCTTAGTTAGATTTGATTACATTAGTATATTCTTGCTAGTTCCTCTTATGCAATCTGTTCTCATGCTATATTAGGCTTGGTTTCATTTTGCTTGCATAAAATTATCAGAAAAGAAAAATTTGTTTGATTAGTTGTTGATTAGTTTATCATCCTTGAAAAGTGAAGTAAAATGTCTCTCTGATTATTTACTTGGTTAATGCATTGCTTCTTTACTTTCTTAATAGAGTTTTGCTTACCCCCTTGCTTTCCCGATTAGGGCCCTAAAAAGCCTGAAAGAGACTCTTGGGTGGTTTAGATCTTTATGTTTCCATTTCCTTTTAGTTTAACAAATTAATTAAGTCTCTTGAACTTGCAGTAACGCAAGTCAAGAGCACTCTCTATCGAAGAGCATACTTAGAATTGCATATCCTTGCATTAGGCATCTTAGATTAGCTAAGTCTCTTGAACGACTGTCATAAGGTAGGGTCAAGAGCGCTCTCTGTCGGAGTCTTAATTAATTAACTTACTAAAATTTGCAATGCACACCCCCTAATTAATTAATTTCGTTCTCTCCTTGCCGGAGTATGCTCTGACCGACCTCAAAATCGGAGTACCCAGAAAAGGCATTGGATTTCTAAACTTGCAAGAAAAACTTAATAAAATTTAAACCCTATAACCAACGCACCGGCGTTGTAGGGAATTTTCTAAAGTACATCTTAGTAAAGGCGTCGGAACCCCCGCTGTCTAAGCTTCTCAGCAAGCTGGTCAATCTCTGCGATACCAGCCTGGGATACTAGGCGGGCCCATCATGTCTCCAACGGATTGAATTGAAATATTCCCCCGGCTTTTTGACAAACCTTCGTTGACACCCTAATCAAGAGCACTTAAAACTCTTAAAATCTACCAAGAGCACTCGCACATTCTAATATTCACTAGTTTGATTTCTAGACTTGTTATTTAATTCTTTGCGCATTTCAGTACTTTGACTCCATAAGGCACTGGTCCTTTTTTAATCTGCATAATTAGTTCATCTTAATCAGTTGTCTGTGGCCTGTTTTAATTTCTATCTGTGAATGCATAATTAACTAGGTCTGGAATCATTCTTATCTTTTAATCTCTTGCTAGCAACGTGGATTGCTTTTGATTTATGTGTCATACTCATAATAAATAAACAACTCTAATCACAATAACTCCTAAACAACACCCATCTGCATCCATAACCAGTTAAAACACTTGAACCACATTGAGCCTTAGAAAACTCTTTGTTAGGGACTACCCCCCTTGGCTTCGTTAGGAGTTAGCCTAAACGGAGGAGCTAGGAGTAGGTGACAGTACCTAGCTCTGTGCTTGCCCCCAAGGTCACACCTCTCCCACTTTCCTAAGTGAGGAGACAGCTTTCGAAAGATTTCTGCTGCTGGTGTGCAATCGGCGGACAACAGGTACCTCAACACATGCTTTGCTACAACCCAATATTTATGCCTCAGCTCAACCATAAACTGGCTCAGGTTGTTCATTGCAAAGAAAATATCTAGCTTGGTGTTAATCAGGTACATCCAGGATCCAATCAGTTGCTTGTACATAGTGGGATCCACCTGTTGCCCACCTATTTCGACTAGGTGGCAACTCCATGTACATGTGGATGTACATAATTGTACCTTAGAAAAATCTGAGGATTTTTCACTTCTGCAGGGCTATTGCCCCTTTGTAAAACGAAATGTCCGCTCCCCTGCGTGGGAAAATTAATGTAATTTTATGTTCTAGTGTGGGTCATATGATACGGATGCCACACCATGGAACTGGTTGTTAGGGAAGTCCCCTCATCGAGTGTTTTTCCCTTTCCAATTGATCTTGTTGTATAAACAAGTTTAATCGGTTTGGTTTTCACTCAAAATCCTCCAAAGTGGTGACGGGCGTTCTACCAGTCAAGTCCATGAGGTGGCTAAGGCTTCAAGGAATGATTCATGACCATGCTAGGCATTTGTCTAGAGTCTTGCGGAGTTTCGTTGTGTTGTTGTATTTTAATTATTTTTTCGAGTTAATTAATGGTACCCCTTGGTGGTTAATTAACTCAGTTTTGAAGTAATAATGTAATTGCTCAAGCATGGCATTTTGTAATAGGGGCTATGAATGCAAAGTTAATTGCTATGAAACCCCCTAAGCCACTGCTTCGAGTTCCATGTCATTCTGATGAGTGGTTGAGGAGATAGACCATTTTTGTCTAAGCAAGGTCTATTTTTCCTAGGGAATTAATTAATTTCCCTAAGTCAAAAATTCACATTTTTTGATTTTGAAGTAAAAAATCAAAAAAATGCCATGGTAAGTTGGTTTGGGGGTTCCTAAGCCTAGGAAAATTTGTTTCAAAGTTTTCCACCCCCCCCATGGCCTAGATATTAATTTTTCAAGTTATTTTTTAATTTTTCCTAAGTCAAAATTGGAAAATTTTTAAAATTTAATTTGAGAATTTTAATCTAAGGTGAATTTATTTTAGCCCTAAGTCTAAGTTTAAAAATTATTTTGAGCATAAAGCTAAAGTCAAAGCAAAGGTTAAAAGGAGCCAAGACCAAGTTTAAACCCTCACATAGTAAAGGCGCTACCATAAATGAGGAGTCTCCACCAAGTGAAGGGCGTCAATCTAAATGGAAGAAGGCGCTAGTATGAAGAAACCCTCACCAAAATAGAGGAGGGCGCATGCATTATAAGGAAGCCACCAATAAAACATGGAGGCGCTAGCTATCTTAAGTGAAAGCTACACAATGGAGGAAGCGCTATCAAATAATGGAAGGGCGCTACCATAACTTGGAGACTCCACCAAGATAGTGGAGGCGCTAAAGTAGAGAGGGCCCACGTCCAAGTTCACATGTCCACCAATTTAAAGAAGGGACCCACGCTATATTTTGAGGCGCATGCTATTTTAGAGATGGAGCGCTACCATATGTTTGGAGAAATTCAAGGTTATAGGGGCGCTATCCATTATAAGGGGGCGCTATCTTGCAAATAGAGGAGCGCTAATATGAATGGAGGCGCTACATTATTTAGAGGGGCGTCTAGCTACAATGGAGAAGCGCCTAACTTGGAAGATAATGCTAAATTTAGAGGAGGGCGCCCACCTTGGGGCCCATGATTTTTCCACTAACCTAAAAGCTCATCTAATGGCGGAAATTAAATTTAAGACCTAGATCCAAAGGTTAATATTGTTAAGACATGGATTAAGCTTATGGCCTTTGATTAAAAATTAATCTAAAGGTGGAGATTAATTGAGAAGAATAGAAAGCCAAATACCTAGATCTAGTGCTGGAGATTAAACCCTAGATCTAGATCTAATCTCAACCATTTATTTTCAATATGTTGGGGTTTGCCTCAACTATTTAATGAGGGTCTCACTCCCTCATTAGACATGATCATTCATGCTATTGTTATGCTGCCGGAAATTTCTTGCTCTTATTCTCTTGCTACACTTTGTACTGGAAGCTTTGCCCTAGTTGGGCCATTTAATAAAAATTTCTTTGGAGGAATACTATGCTGCAAGTTCTTTCATGATCTTCTACCCTTGAGGTAACTTGTATTATTCTATTTTTGCAATTTGTATTATTCTAGTTAGCTCTCCACAAAGTGTTTTGTGGAGAGATTAGAGAGTAGAAGTGCTTTTACTTTATTCTATGAATGATCTAACATTGTCTTTCAAAGTATTTTGCAGGAAGTGTTAGGTATTCATCACTAGGATTACAATTCTTGCAGGCATAGATTTATTTGCAGGTTATTCAAGCAAGGAGATCTCTCCAAAAAATATCATTCCGGCAAAGTTTTAAACTCGGCCATCTACTTTCAGCCTTCCTAAAAAGGGGTTTATTTCACTGTATAGTGAATGTAACCCTTGTTTTAGGGCCCCAACCTATTCTATATTAGTTAGGACTTATATTTCTGCTGTTTAAACACTGTTTAGGTGGCTGGAAACTCACTTTCCAGCCCTTTAAATCTCTTATTTCTACAATATTTTACACTCAGATTTTTTATGTAAGTATTGTAAATTTTGTACTAATCTTTTAACAATAATTTTTTAGTGTTTTCTGTGATTTCCAGCGAAGAATAGCTCGCTGGTTTATGACAGGTTGCACATGAGTGAAGGAGATTTGATGCCCGAATAGGCCCAGGATCTCTTCAAACTTCAACCGTTTCAAAAGGGGTTCAAACCCTCAACCCTCTCTTTCATATTTTTCTATTTATTGTAAACCCCAACGAGAGTCTCTTGGGGTATTCTATAAAGTTTTTTATAAGCTTTGTAATTCATAAGTAGATAGATTAGGAAGTAGAGTAGGAGGTAGGATAATAATTGTTTCAAGTTTCTTTTATTGCAATTTCATTTTTGTTTTAAAGTAATCATACAACCCATTAAACCTGTGTATCCTCTATCCGCTTGTCATCTCCCTTTAGGGACTTCAAGCCGGATATGAAAAACAGGGGAAGTGGGGGCTTAGGTAATTAAGATAACTTGCTTTTCTTGTACCACAATCAATCATTTTTTTTTACAAGTCCAAGATCAAATACCGGCACCTCCCATAAGGGATACAGCTTGGTTGATCTTGTTGATCGCTTTAAAATAAACCTTGCATGCTAATCACCCAGATAAAATTAAATCTTAAAACTTACCAACAACAACTTCCCACATCCTGTTCCTCTACTCGGTTATCACCCTCCGGGGTACTCCGAGATACGACCAGGGGACAGGGAAGTCTTAGTTAATAGGCATCCATCTAGTCCTTTTTCTGTCAACTAAAAACAGTGACCTCAGGAAGCTAGAAGGGGTAGTAGACCGTGGGTGGTCTCTAGGCGCTTCGACGTCCTCCTTGTTGAGCACCGGGGCATTGGGGATTGACCTGTGAGCTACGGGTGGGCTTTGTTCCCACTTTGTTGAGCGCAACAGCATTCCTTCTTTGACTGGGGAAGTTCTAGATCGGGGTAGTCACACCACCGATTCTAAAACTTAATCCAAGAAGAAAAACTTAAATAAAATCAACTAAAATAAGCAAAGAGACACAGCAAAACCGGTTCTACAACTTTTTCCATTTCCAGCACTCTTTCACTCCAACATTGCACTACAATTTTTACTTCCAGCACTTTACTTTCTCAGTTACATCTTTTTACTTTCAATTCTGCAAATGATCATGTGGTGAATGTTAACTACTTAAAATCTTTTCATACTTCAAATTTAATGCTAGTTTATAATCTTCACTCATAATATTTTTTCTGCCATTTTGTGAATTTGACTCACTGTCCATATTGATAAATCATCTGTACATCGTAAATGCTTTATTTCCTCACAGTATATAATTATATCGTTTATTCATTTATTTCATGGTTTTAGATTAAATCACAGATTAAATCTCATTTTTATTTGTAAAGTTCATAAAGACGCAATCTATCTTTAGACTCCATTGTAATAGGCACTGGTCTTGTTTTATATAAGGTCTTAGCCTCTTTTTAAATGATCCCTTTAATTAATCAGTGATTAATTAATAAACCTGGAACTTAGTTTTCCCATAGGGACTACCCCCCTTGGCTCTGTTGGGATCTTGCCTAAACGGAGGAGTTGTGGATTGTGGTGACCGTGGTCCCCAGCTCTCACTTGCCCCCAAGGACACACATAGCAGGTTGTGACTTTCCTGCATCTTAAAGTGTGAATTAGGCGGCAACACCACCAAATCTAAATCTGAAGTAGAATCACTCGGCTTCTTCAGATTCGTCATCATAGGTGTAGCCATGGACTTGCAGTCCATCATACTGAATCTCTACAAGATCTCAATTGTGTACTTCCCTTGACTGAGGAAGATCTCAATTGATCTTTCCCACACCTCCAATCCTAAGAAACAATACATGAGGCCAAGATCCTCCATCTTGATTTCTGAATCCAACTTCCTCTTGGTGAGGGAGGTACTCTTAACCGAGGAACCTCTTCCATCATCAACAAATTGTGTTACAGCGACTCCCTTTGTGCAGGAGCACCTTGCTCCCTCTGCACCTAAGTATCATGCTCCCTCTGCATTTGTTCACCTTCTTTCCTGTGCATCTAAGTATCCTGCTCCCTCTGCATCTGAGTATCTTGCACTGAAGCAACCTATTGCTTTATGCATTGTTGGTCACTGTGTATCCATCTGTGCCATCTCCCACCAAGTGGGTCCACTAAGACAAGCCTTCTTGTAATGTCCCTTCCTGGAACTGGAAGGACATTGAAAGTGTTGACCTTCTTAAGTGCCTAGGGGCTAAAAATTGAATTAATTAAATTATGCCTAGGGAATTTTTAATTAATTAATACTATCGAGGCATGTAATATGTTAAAATTCCAATTTTGATTTTTCTATGCAATTAATTATTATGAAAAATAATTAATGTGGAAATGAGTTGTAATTGTCCTAGGTGACAAGGATGGCGCATGGATCCAAGTGGACCATGAGTTGGCAATCAGAAATGCAACCTAGGAAAAGATAAAAACTGCAGTAAAAGCAATCTGCCAAAAAAAGGATGGAAACTGTCAAAAGCAAGGCAATTTTAAAAGAAGGAAAGTACAGGAAAAGCAGTCAGTCACAATGAATGAAATTTTTGGTCAAGGAGGGCACAGTTTCCATTTTGGTGAAAGGATGCAAACAAGGAAACATCACTAGTCATAAAGAAGGCAACTTTTGCTCAAGGAGGGTGAATTTCCACCGAGTGAAGTGATGCAAGCAAGGAGACAACATCTTAAGGCTAGACTTGTTATTTTCCTTAAGAAGGGTGCATTCATGGATTAGGGTTAGAGTTTGCAATGTAAGTTTTAAACCTGTGCAAAGAAGCAAAGCATACAGATTCTTTTAAGCAAAATAGAGATCACAACACATCATTCACAAATAAACACAGAGATTTACCCTGGAAACCCTTAACCAGGAAAACCAGAAAACCTTGGAGCCACACTTATTTTCTCTTCATTACATTATGAGATCCTCACAATACAAAATATAGGTATTCCGCAACATCCAATTACCCTAATCCGTTAACCTGGATTAGTAAACGACTCCAATCCCTTAACTGGGATTAAGTTACATATTTTTAGACAAATTCTTAAAATAGCCACAAACAACTATAAATAGCCTTAAAATCTATAAATAGCCAAAGCTGCAGCGCTAACATGCGCACCTCCCCTCCATATGCACGTGCAAAGAATATAACATATACCTTGTTACCACCTAAGTTAGTGGTTTTTATCAAGTGAGCATTGTGAACCGGACAAGGATAACTTGTTCGGACTTCAGAAAACCTTTGGAAGTACTTCTGGGAAGTGCTTGTTGTACTATATCACATGTTCATACCCCATGGGGGAATTGTAATAAATGTTCTAGCATGATAGTGTCTGTAAAAGACTCAGTCTCTTAGACTTTATTTGTCAATCCGATCAGCCCAAGGTGCTTTTTTCCTTGGTCATTATTAATTGTTGAATAAACGACTGATAATTTCTGAGTTTTTCACTACATACCTCCAAAGTTGGGGTGGTCAGCTTGGCATTTAGGCCTATTGAGGTTATTAGAGTCTATGTGTCAATGTATAAACATGCTAGACATCATGGTCAAGTCATATGAACATGTCTAAGTCCCCCTAGGTTTTTTCAATTTTTTAGTTTTTTCAGTGTTTTTTATTAAAATTTAATTTTTCCAAAACTTAGGCTATTTTTTAATAGTTTAATTGGAAAATTTGATTTTGTAATAAAAGTGGGCCAAATAATCAGTTTTAATCATGTAGGTGCTCATTTTCGAGCTAAGAGCACCATGTAAACCCATGGACCCACTATTTCCTAGTTTTGAGTGATTTTCCATCACTCAGGTCAGAAAGCCCCAAAAAATCAATTATTGATTATTTTAATTAATAAATTGATGAATAATGGACCAAATCCAAAATCATAGATCAGTGGATTCTCAGCCGATTTGATTAAAATCAATCAGATCTGAAGCAGATTGACTGGATTTGACAAATCCTTGACTAAAGGAGGTGATCAAATCAGATCCAGAGTTGATCTTCAGCAGTCTTTATGGGGAATTGCGCCCTCTCTCTCTCCTCCACACGTGTGGACTCTCCTGGATGCTCTGTGGACTGATGTGTCGGTTTATGGGTTGATGTGTCAGCTCAATCAGGCCCCCAGTTGACAAGTAGGCTCAGTTCAACTTCAAATCTGCATTGATTGACTCTCCATCAGCTGATTTGATCTGTCTCCTTGGGATTTGTGCCCCCCCTGGGCTGGATCTCCTAGTTTTTGTATATATCCAAACACAGCAACATCTTCCAAGCTAGTTAGAACTGGGATTGAGGTGTTGTTGCTATTGTACTGTTGTTATTGTTCATTTGAAATAAAGAGAAGCTTTGGAGGCAAGACGGTGTTGTGCCATTGTATGTGTGGATGATCATTGCCATTTTTTTTACTGAGGTAACCTGTATCTGTGTTCATAATTTGCTAATTGCTTGTGGATCCATTGCTAAGATTGATAATAAGCTTATTATAATCTTGATAGGAAAGGTGCTTTTCAATAAGTTTATTGGCCATCTCTTTCCTTTGATGCATGTTTAGAGATCTAGATTCAGAGTGTTCTATAAGCTTATATGCATGTTATTCTGAATCTCTGTGTATGTACTAATCGGATCTCACAAGTTTTTCGGCAAGTTTTTTTATTTCAGCTGAGCTGCAGGTTCCTAGATTAGAGAGGATGTTGATCTAGTTTGCTTCTTCACTCTCTCCAAAACCTTCCAAAGGCATAGTCCCTCGACATTCCACTTGAAAGCTCCACTGTGGATCTTCAAGGCTACCAGCATTTCCCTCCTCCTCTTCCTCCCTCAAAGTCAACTCTTTTACCATGTTACTTTGTTCATAGCTCTGATATTGTTTAGATCTATCATCTTAAAAGTAAATTTAACATAGATCTATCTTCTCAAAGCCCATAATCTAGATCTTGCTTTTAAAAGGTTTCATAAGCATTCTAGATCTAGCTTTAGGGAAATCATCCTTTTTGCATGGAATTTTAAAGAAAATTTGCAGCTTGCATGCATTAGATTTATGTTTTCTGTTATAAAAGATAAATCTAGCAATCAGTGCACATCATATTGGCTGCCTAAAAGGCAAGCCAAGATCCTAAGGAAAGCTTTCTTTCCTTGGTTCCTTTTTTACCTTTTTTAACTAGTTTTTACGTAGCATTTTTTGGTTAAAAGTAAGCTGACCCAAAGGTACTTTCAGAGTGCTTTTGGGCATCTTTCAATCTAATAAGCTTGCTAGTTTTTAGCAGCCATAAGAGAAAAAAGGAGGAGCTGCTGCTCGAAAGTGACTTTTGGGCCTCTGAATCCCCCCAAGGGTCTCCCTTTTTTACTGAAATCTTCAATTTTCGCACATTGTAAGCTCTTGATTTCATTCTATATAAGAATCAAGAGGCATCATATCAGTTTGCTGATATTGTAACCGCTGGTAATAAAAATGATTTTTGAATAGGCTCTTTCGAGCCCTTTCCCCATCCCCCCTAGGGGGATTCACATCTGTGTCATTTTTTGCTTTCGTTCATATTTTTTCAATCTAGCGTAGTATTAATCTGTAGGGTAGTATACTTTGATTTAAAATCAATTCCATATTCCATTTCTATTGGTTTCAAAGTAACTTTAATACTTACCCCACGAGCCTCCTTTTGAGCCGAAAGGTGAAGAAAGGTGTGTGGTAGTCTAATTAGAAAATTGTGGTTTGCTCATCTTTTTATGTTTCATTTGCTATCATCATTTGTTTCAGTAACCATAATAAAATCAACCCCTCCTTGATTCCCCGATTGAGGTCCACTTGGACCGAAAGAGTTTCCTGGAGGGTTTTCTTTTTAACAAGAACATCCATCTCAAAATTTACTAAAATTGACAAGACTTTGGTGTGTATGCTCTACACTTGGCTGCAGTTCGTCCGATCAGTCAAGCTGTATCAAAAGCATTTGAGTGACTAGTATAATTAGGATTCACTCTCCCAAATTGACAAACCATCAGGTGAAAATCCAACACCTAGATCAAACCATTACGATGGCAAAATACCCAAAGGAAGCAGGAACTTCTGAAAAGTGACCTTGGGGCGTCGATCTCTATCACACCCTAACGGGTGCGTTATGAACAATAGCCCCAGAGACTCCATTCAGCCCACATATTCCTTGCGGGTAGCTATGAAGGTTTAGTTTTGGACATACTCCAAGTACTCTCGGGTATATCTGGAGTCCACCCCTTCGCCTAATTTTAATCAACTCATATTTTCACATTAACTTAAAACGTACCAAGAGGCAATTGCAAAACATTCACTCTAAGCACATGCAAGTATATTCATTTCTTTTTTACTCCATTTTAAGGCACTGGTTATTTTCTTGCTATATATTTATATTGTGTCTCAGCATTGTGCTTTCGTGCGCTAATTTTGTATCTTGTCATCTATGGTTGTTTATGGTTAAATTTCAAACTCCTAAGTAACTCATTCAGTTCAACATCACCTTACTAAGTAGTTTAGCCTTAGTAACTTAATAGGGTCTACCCCCCTTGGCTTCGTTAGGAGTTGAGCCTAAACGGAGGAGTCAAGAACAAGGTGACAGCCTTGACTCGAGACTTGCCCCCAAGGACACCCCAAGTGGCTTGAAGATTTCTGCCACGTGACCCGGGTGTGTGTAGGGCGGCAACATACCCAACATTCTACCACTTGTTGTTTCATTTGCATAGCAAAGGGTCATGTACTCATAAAGTCACAGGTTCAGGGCATCAATGCCCATAGATTCTCTACACCAAGAGAACTTCTTTGTACTAACAGACTTTATTAATGAGTCTGCAACATTTTTCACGGTGTCAACCTTCTCCAGTAGCACCTTCTTGTCTTCAACCATGTCTCTCACAAAGTGATATTGCACATCAATAAGCTTTGTCTTAGAATGATAAGCAGGGTTCTTTGCCAGGAAGATTGCACTTTGGCTATCACATTCTAACCTTACACCTTTCTATACAAACCCAATACCTAAACACAATCTTTGCAACCACACAGCTTCTTTGCTTGCATGAGTCGCTGCCATGTATTCAGCTTCTGTAGTTGAGAGTGGAACTACAACTTGTCTCTTGCTCATCCAACTGATAGCTCCTCCAAATAGGTTAAACACATACCCACTTGTAGATCTTCTATGATCAAGGTCTCCAGCCCAGTCTACATCAACAAATCCATGTACATTTATTACTCTGT
This sequence comes from Pseudotsuga menziesii, assembly GCA_001517045.1. Lineage (NCBI taxonomy): Eukaryota > Viridiplantae > Streptophyta > Pinopsida > Pinales > Pinaceae > Pseudotsuga > Pseudotsuga menziesii. Next base: position 133,790 of record LPNX010476258.1, on the reverse strand, counting down.
CTAGTCTAGGCCTTCCTTGGTAGCAGATTGCATAATCTGTGGTGCCACGCAAATATCTGAAGACCCTCTTTACAGTTGTCCAATGCTCGTTTCCTGGTTTTGACATATATCTGCTCAAAACTCCCACTGCATGAGCAATGTCTGGTCTTGTACAGACCATTGCATACATCAAACTACCAACTGCACTGGCATATGGAACCCATGACATGTCTTCTTCTTCTTCTTGTGTCTTGGGACACTGCTCTACAAATAACTTTACACCTACAGGAATAGGAACCTTGACCGGCTTACTTTCCTGCATGTTAAATCTCTGTAGTACCGTCTCAACATATTTTCTTTGATTTAAACCGATCATTTTGTTTGCACAATCTCTTCTTATCTCCATTCCCAGAATGAAGTTTGCGGCACCGAGATCTTTCATATCAAACATGGAGGACAGTTGAGATTT
>LPNX010476258.1:36614-132785 GCA_001517045.1 Pseudotsuga menziesii | reverse complement strand
AAGCGGGCTTTATACTTATCCACTTTACCTTCTGCATTCAACTTCTTTTTAAATAGCCATTTGCTCCCAACGGCTTTTCTCCCAGCTAGTAACTGGACTAAATTCCAAGCTTCATTTTTGTCCCAGGAATCCATTTCTTCATCCATGGCCTTTTTCCAAAGATCATTATCCTCTGAATTAACAACTTCCTTCACATTTCTAGGATCATCACCAGTAATAGACATAGCAAAATGAGAGCGAAAATCAGGAGGGGAATACCTTTCTGGTTGCTTTATTTCTCGAGATGATCTCCTCAAAACTGGAGTATGAGGTTCTTCTTCTGATTCTGCTTCTTCTATTGAGTCAGATTCTTCACCTTCTAACTTAAACTCTATTTTCTCTGGTTCCTTTTCCATTGGATTCACTTCCTGTCTGGGGACTTCTTTGACCTCTCGAAACACAACATCTCGACTGTAAACAGTCTTCTTAGTTATAGGATTCCAAAGCTTATAGCCTTTCATACCATCTTTATAGCCAATAAAGATACGCTTCTCAGCTTTGTTATCCAACTTGCTCATTTTCTCCTTTGGAACATGTACATAAGCTTCACAACCAAAAACTTTCAGATGCTTAATAGATGGTTTCTTACTAGTCCATACCTCTTGCGGAGTTTTATCAATCAATGTTGATGTGGGTGATCGGTTTACCAAGTAACATGTTGTCTCCACTGCTTCTGCCCAGAATTCTTGTCCTATCCTAGCACTGCTTAGCATGCTCCTTGCCTTTTCCATCAACGCGCTATTCATCTTCTCAGCAACTCCATTCTGTTGAGGTGTGTATGGAGTAGTCTTTTGCCTTGCTATACCAAACTTCTTACAAAAGTCCTCGAATCCATTCCCACGGAACTCTCCACCATTATCTGTCCTCAACACCTTTATTTTCTTTTTTGACTGATTTTCTACAAGAGCCTTAAATTCTTTAAACTTGGCAAATACTTCAGATTTCTTTCGAAGGAAATAAATCCATATGTTCCTTGAAAATCATCTATAAATCAAACATAATACACAGATTTTCCTAATGATGGAACAGGAACAGGTCCAAACACATCACTATGTATTGATTCTAGAATTCTCTTTGCTTTTGTAGCACCAGATGCAAATCTTACTCGATTTTGTTTTCCATATATGCAATGTTCACAGAAATCAAAATCCAGAGTGCAATCAGTCATACCTTCAACCATACCTTTACCTTGTAATGCTCGAAGTCCCTTTTCTCCAATATGCCCCATTCTTTGATGCCACAACATTGTATTTCCTCCTAATGCAATCAGGGTTTTGTCATCTTTACCTCCTTCCTCCAGCACAACAGAATTGTTACATTCATCAATGATGGTTTTTCCCAATAGTTTGTACAGAGTTCCATACCGAACTCCCCTCATCAATACCATTGATCCTCGAACCATTTTGCAACCACCATCTCCACACACAGTCTTTACACCTGCAACATCCATCTTTCCGACAGATATCACGTTTCTTACTAGATTTGGAATGTGTAGCACTCCAGGCAGAGTTCTAATCCTTCCATTCTTCAGTTTTAGCTTGACTCTACCACATCCAATGATACTAGCTGGTGAATCATCTCCCAAGTACACATCTCCTCCATTGTACTTTTCATATTCACAAAACCACTCCCTATGAGGGGTCATATGACATGACACACTTGAGTCAATTAGCCATGTATCACATTCTGAAGGATTACCCGTGGAAGCTAGGTACACATCCCCTCCTTCTTTTGAGGAGTTCTTCGCCTCTGTGGAAGGGGTATCCTCATATCCCTTTGCTTTCTCAACATTCTTAGATCTGCAATCCTTTTTATAGTGCCCAGCTTTACCGCATGTCCTACACTTCCTTATTCCTTTTCCTGGGGATTTAGATCTACCCTTAGATTTAGATCTTCCCCCAGATCCTTTATTTATGTTTCTCTCTTGGGGGCAACCTCTCACAGACAAGGCATCCATGCTATGATTATCCATGGTTTTCCGCCTCATCTCTTCTGATAGTAGGGATGATACAATTTCATCAAATTTTAAGGTCGCCTGGCTAGAACTACCTATTGCAACAATTAGGTTGTCCCAGGAATCCAGCAAAGAACACAATAATGTAATACATTTATCTTCTTCAGCCATTTTAATACCCACAGAGGTTATCTGACTTACCAGAGTATTGTAGACATTCAAATGCTCTGTTACAGTGTCATTCTCATCCATTCTGAGGTGAAACAACTTCTTTTGCAGAAACAACTTGTTCACAAGGGATTTTGATTGGTACAAACTCCCTAGTTTTGCCCATAGATTTACTGCACTATCTTCACCAGATACGTTCAACAACACAGAGTCTGATAAGCACAATCGTATTGTACTCCTCGCCCTTCTTTCTAATTTATCCCAATCTTCTTGTGACGTTGCAGTGGGTTTCGTACCCAGATCCACAGCAATCCACTGTTCTCGATCTACCAAAAGATCCTCCATTTTGAGCTTCCATAGCTCAAAATTCTGGCCATTAAATTTCTCGATCTCGATTCTTGAAGTGCTCGCCATTCTCTTTCAATGCACAAATCAACACTACAAAGCTGCCACTGAACCCAGGTTTATCACAGACCCGAGATCTATCAACTGCGTCAAACCCTTAGCAACAAAGGCGTCCCCCTGATGCCAAAATCGAGCTTTGATACCACATGTAAGTTTTAAACCTGTGCAGAGAAGCAAAGCATACATATTCTTTTAAGCAAAATAGAGATCACAACACATCATTCACACATAAACACAGAGATTTACCCTGGAAACCCTTAACCAGGAAAACCATTTCAGAGTTTTGATCATTAATGTTTTGGTGGTGAGTGAAGCTAAGCTTCTAGTCAGAGTGATGTGCCTCAGTCATCTCAGGTGATGCTCCCCAAGCCTCCATTCTCTTCTCTTCTCTTCCATTCTTCAATGCAGACCATAGAGAACTAAGGAGCAATCATTGAAGGCCAAGTTTGAGCTCTGATAACAACCATGGAAGTCGAGCTCCAGTGAAGGAGACGTCACTTATGCTCTCAAATCAGTGCCAGGACTTATTTCCAAGCCTCCATTCTTCAATCTTGGGCACCACTTAGGGAGATCAACTCCTCAAATCTTCTTCTGAGCTTCTCAGCTCCTTCTTCATGTTCTAATCTTTGTTTTACAGTAAGAGTTATGTCCAAGAAAGTCATAATGCTAAATTTTCATGAGAGAAGTCTTCCAACACCCATTTAATGGGCCCTTTTGTAAGTTCTATGCACTAAATGTGATGTAATGGCCATGATAAGCATATATGAGTTAGTTGATGCATAATATATGTCATATAAACCACGTATAATCATTAGTAGCAGGTCCAATAAATTACATCGAAATTCATCGTTATTTCCTTACCCTTGCTCTTTGACTAGTTTTACAGTTTTTGATGCTATGTATGATATGTAAACTCAATTTGCATTTTGTAAGTTGTTGTAGGTTATAAATTCACCCATCAACCCAACCGAACTCACAGATTAAGAATTCGTTGGGGTCATACAACATTTGAGTGGCCTCCTCTACGCAGGCTTCGTCCAGGCCAAATTCCTAGTTTTTTTCCTAAACAACTTCAAACTGTCTAGAACTGTTCCAAACTTGTTTTAATGGATATTTGTAGCCTAAATAGTGACTGATAACTCACCTCATCCTTCCATAAACCTTGGTTGCTTGGAATTGATTGTTCAATCTCAGTTTGCACAGGTTGGGACACCCAGAAGCCTGAGAGTAGACTTCAGCATAACTGATGCTCAAAACCTAAAAGGGCCCAACATCCATGTGCTCAGGGTTCTGAACTCCTAGTCTCCAAACCTGTCATTTGGTTTCATCCACTCACCCTCTTCCACTCTCAATTTATGTACTTATTGTTTCTGTTGTGCCTTGTTGAAGGAAATTTTCAATCAATTGTAAAAGTCTTATTCAATCTTCATAATTATCAGCAACAAGAGTTAATATTTAGATTTGATTCAGATATGGGATGTTACAGTGGTATCATAGCACTTTCCTCCACCCCTGTGGAAAGTACTCTATCAAGTTGAAGAAAATTGCACTCGGGTCCTACTTTGATGATGACTATGATGAGCAATATGAAGAGTACTGCAGACAATATGTAGAAGAAACTGTCTGTGTTGATGGAGGCCTACCAAGATTTGAAGATGATGAAGTTTATTGTCCATCAAATAGAGAAGAGATCAGATCTGATTCTCCAATGCTTAAGAAAGACTTGACAAAGATGATTGAAACATGTGAAGACTTGTCTCGCTGCTACCAAGAGTATCTAGCTTTGGGTAAGAAAATCTGTGCAAACATTTCGTTTGGAGAATATATTTATTTAAGTATGGATTCTACCCAAGCATGTTAATGAGCATTCTTTTAAGAGTAGCAAACCATTTACAAAGGAACCGAGTTGTTCCACCTCTCTAAGAAAAGAAGAAGAAGAAGGAACCAAAGGTGAATATTCAACAAAGCCATCTGCATGTTCAAGCTTTATGAGTTTTTTTGGCTTGTTTTCAAACATAGCTTCTAAAAGTTGTGACATGAGTACCACTAAAGATGAAGTCTCAAGTTGCTTGGAGGAGAATAGAAATAAAGTAGAGGCAGAGATTCATGAGGTGGAGTGCAATCACCGCAAGGTGGTTGCATAGGAGAAGAAAGAGAAGATGAATGCACTTCCAGCTTCTTTGTGGGTGATCTCCAGATCACTGCTAAGGATGTCGGTTCATGCGAGGGAGGTAAGACATCTTTTGGATCAGATCCAAAAAAAGGTTTATAAATCAGATTTGCAGTCACCTCTTCAGGCTCATAATGAAAAAGAAAACAAGGCCACACCACTTGGGTGCGAACCAGAGAATTTGGTGGAAGAGAACACCACCATAGTTTCCCTACATGAAGGGAATGAAGATGAAATTCCAAGCTACGATGTAATCTCTAATTTTTGCAAAGGTCACATTTCATTGCAACCCTTAGAGTTACCTCCACTTCATACCATGGAAGTGATTTTGCAAAAGATGATAATGCTGAACTATGTGTTGAGAATGAGATTTGTGTTGTAGATACATGACACAAGAAAGATGGCCTTATGTGTTAGCTATTCGACGGAGAAACCTTGGTGGAGGATCTTCTTTGTGAGCCACATCATTTGAGTGGATCACTAAGGGAAGACAAGGAGAAGCTTATGGCAACCATGAACAACTTTGTTGACACCAATGCCTTAGTGACAAGATGTTGTTGGGAAGCTTTGGTAGGAGAGTTGGAAGGAAAAGTTTTGGGTATAATGGAGGAATCTCATGTGGAGGATGAACATGAGAAAAGTTCAGATTTGCAAGTGTTAGCTAAGTCACACGGTTCGGGCTCAACAAGGATTAGGTTCAGTTCAGGTTCGAATTTTTCGATGAGGTTCGACAATAGGTTTGACTATATATATAAAATTTCTTCATATACTTCTCGTTAACTAATTTTCTACACCCCATAGCCCATAGGATTCAAAGCACTTAAGTCACTATTCATAACCTCGTTTTATATACTATATACTTTCTGTTTATGACATTTATGCTCACATATTTGTGCTTCTAAGAGTAGGTTTTTGTGGTTTAACAGCGGATTTACATGCTTCCCACAGTAGTAGTTTGTTCTTAGGGGTAAATCTATGTTCTTACTTGTTGTTTGGTGTGTTCTTATGTAGACTACAGGTATGATATTTCAAATTACAGAGAGCACTTAATTTATAGACAACATAAATAAATAGAGAGCATTTAATTTATAGACAACATAAATAAATCAAGAGCATTTAATTTATAGACAACATTTTATAGACAACATAAATATAGAGAGAGTATTTAATTCATAGACAACATAAATAAATAGAGAGCATTTAATTTATAGACAACATTTAATTTATCGATATTGTGTGTGTGTTTTTGGTTTGTTTGTTTTTTTCAGTTTTTTTCACTAAAAAAATCGAACCTAAAAAAAATTTTGCCTTCAGGTTCGAGTTCGGCTTTAGGTTCGACATTAGGTTCACCTTCAGGTTTGGGTTCAACGAGGTTCGGGTTCGACTTCAGGTTCGGCGAACCTAAACGAATTTCAATTCTTTTTTAGGCTCGTCGAACCTCGAACCTCAAGGATTAGGTTCGGCGAACCATGTGACTTAGAGTGTTGGTGAAGGAAGAAGTCATGCAAAGGGATGTCTACAATTTAGATCTTTGTATTTCCATGTGTCACAATGAGGAGAGGTTTAACATGAATGAGCAACCAAATCCCACTATCACCATTGTGGAGAGCTATGAACCATCTAGTCTAGCAAGTGGGAAAGCAAAAACAAAGAATCATGAAGAGGAGTGCAAATGACTACAAGGTAATTACAGTAAAGAAGAAGGGGATGCTTTTCCTCAAGAACTCCACTCATTTTCATGGCCTTTGAATATGAATGAAAAGAATATTCAAGAGGCCTTACACCTTCTCATAAGTATAGGGACATATTAATGGCATTTGATGCCATTCATCCACATATGGATTGGGTGGAAGATTACATGTCACACATAGAGTCTTCTTGCAGAAAAAAATCTACTCATGATCAGTGGAAGGCAGCTAAGCAAGCAAACTAGCAAGAGAAGCTGTTGAGACATATATCTTGCACAAGGTGGACTCTGTGGAAGAAATTCACACATTTGGATGGATGCTTGCACCCTTTGACCAGTGGCAGAGAGTTGAGCCATTGGATGTGTTCACATGGATCTTTTGGTTTGAGTGTCATTCCATTCCCTTGTTGGATGAGGAGGCACATGCTTGTATTTCTTGTTTGCATTCTCAAAGATGATTTTGATGCATCATTTCATTGTGAGCAGATTGGGCATCCTTGTTTGTTAATGATGCCTATCTTTATTGGGGTTGCACATGGGATTTTCACCCTTCTCACTTGCACGATTAAGACATTCTTCATGATGTTATTGCTATCCTTCATAGTACCTTTCATGATGGTGGTTTCTGCATGATGTTGATAATGCTTAGGAGGATGCACACCGGACAGTGGGATCCTAGCATTCCTTGGGATGTCAAGTTTCCACCCTTGATACTACTACATGGATACTTGCAGTTCAAGAAATAGGATCCAGTCATATTTTTTTCCGAGGAGTTGTGTTGAATGGCATTCTCACTGATGGAGATGAAATGCAAGCAAGTGGACCTTAGCCTTGCTTGTCTTTGGAGCAACTATTTACACGCTAGCTTGATGAAGCAAGTCAACCTTTCTTCACGTGAGTTCATCTATGTTGTATCATGTTCCAGTTCTCCTACATGGGGCAAGACTTCTTTGGGTGAACAAATTTTGCAACACCTTGGATTGCTTTTGCTTGAGGACAAGCGGACTTGGGAGGGGAAAACTGTAATGTCCCTTCCTTGAAAGTGTTGACCTTGTCAAGTGCCTAGGAGTTAGAAATTGAATTAATTAAATTATGCCTAGGAAATTTTTAATTAATTAATACTATGGAGGCATGTAATAGGTTCGACGAACCATGTGACTTAGAGTGTTGGTGAAGGAAGAAGTCATGCAAAGGGACATCTACAATTTAGATCTTTGTATTTCCATGTGTCACAATGAGGAGAGGTTTGACATGAATGAGCAACCAAATCCCACTATCACCATTGTGGAAAGCTATGAACCATCTAGTCTAGCAAGTGGGAAAGCAAAAACAAAGATTCATGAAGAGGAGTGCAAATGACTACAAGGTAATTACAGTAAAGAAGAAGGGGATGCTTTTCCTCAAGAACTCCACTCATTTTCATGGCCTTTGAAGATGAATGAAAAGAATATTCAAGAGGCCTTACACCTTCTCATAAGTATAGGGACATATTAATGGCATTCGATGCCATTCATCCACATATGGATTGGGTGGAAGATTACATGTCACACATGGAGTCTTCTTGCAGAAAAAAAAATCTACTCATGATCAGTGGAAGGCAGCTAAGCAAGCAAACTACCAAGAGAAGTTGTTGAGACATATATCTTACACAAGGTGGCCTCTGTGGAAGAAATCCACACATTTGGATGGATGCTTGCACCCTTTGACCAGTGGCAGAGAGTTGAGCCATTGGATGTGTTCACATGGATCTTTTGGTTTGAGTGTCATTCCATTCCCTTGTTGGATGAGGAGGCACATGCTTGTATTTCTTGTTTGCATTCTCAGAGATGATTTTGATGCATCATTTCATTGTGAGCAGATTGGGCATCCTTGTTTGTTAATGATGCCTATCTTTATTGGGGTTGCACATGGGATTTTCACCCTTCTCACTTGCATGATTCAGACATTCTTCATGATGTTATTGCTATCCTTCATAGTACCTTTCATGATGGTGGTTTTTGCATGATGTTGATGATGCTTAGGAGGATGCACACCGGACAGTGGGACCTTGGCATTCCTTGGGACGTCAAGTTTCCACCCTTGATACTACTACATGGATACTTGCAGTTCAAGAAATAGGATCCAGTCATATTTTTTCCGAGGAGTTGTGTTGAATGGCATTCTCACTGTTGGGGATGAAATGCAAGCAAGTGGACCTTAGCATTGCTTGTCTTTGGAGCAACTATTTACACGCTAGCTTGATGAAGCAAGTCAACCTTTCTTCACGTGAGTTCATCTATGTGGTATCATGTTCCAGTTCTCCTACATGGGGGAAGACTTCTTTGGGTGAACAAATTTTGCAACACCTTGGATTGCTTTTGCTTGAGGACAAGCAGACTTGGGAGGGGGAACTGTAATGTCCCTTCCTGGAAGGAGATTGAAAGTGTTGACCTTGTCAAGTGCCTAGGGGTTAGAAATTGAATTAATTAAATTATGCCTAGGAAATTTTTAATTAATTAATACTATGAAGGCATGTAATAGGTTTAAATTCCAATTTTGATTTTTGTATGCAATTAATTATTAATAATTATGAAAAATAATTAATGTGGAAATGAGTTGTAATTGTCCTAGGTGACAAGGAGGGCGCATGGGTCCAAGTGGACCATGTGTTGGCATTCAGAAATGGCAACCTAGAGCAAACCAAGAAAATGCTAAAAAAACTCAAGCCAAAAAGATAGAAACTACAGTAAAAACAATATGTCATAAAAAAGATGGAAATCATCAAAAGCAAGGCAGTTTTAAAAGAAGTAAAGTACAGGAAAAGCAGTTACTCACAAAGAAGGAAATTTTTGGTCAAGGAGGGAGCAGTTTCCATTTTGGTGAAAGGATGCAAACAAGGAAACATCATCAGTCATAAAGAAAGCAACTTTTATTCAAGAAGGGTGAATTTCCACTTTGGGTTGAGTGATGCAAGCAGAGAAACAACATCTTAAGGCTAGAATTGTTATTTTCCTCAAGAAGGGCACATTCATGGATAAGGATTAGGATTTGTAAGTGGGTAACTTAATCAACAGGTGGATGACTTGCTCAACAAGTTACTCAAGTCTATAAAGGAATGCTTCCAATTCCATTTTAGAGTTTTGATCATTGATATTTTGGTGTTGAGTGAAGTTAAGCTTCTAGTTTGAGTGATGTGCCTCAGTCACCTTGGGTGATGTGCCCCAAGCCTCCATTCTCTTCTCTTCTCTTCTCTTCCATTCTTCAGTGTAGACCACAGAAAACCAAGGGGAAACCATTGAAGACCAAGTTTGAGCTCTAATAACAACTATCCAGCCATGGAAGTTGAGCTCCAGTAAAGGAGACTTCACTTATGCTCTTAGATCGGTGTCAGGTGTTAGTTCCAAGCCTCCATTCTTCAGTCCTGGGCACCATTGAGGGGGACCAGCTCCTCAAATCTTTTTCTGAGCTTCTCAACTCCTTCTTCATGTTTTGTTCTCTGTTTTACAGCAAGAGTTTTGTCCAAGAAAGTCAAAATGCTAAATTTTCATAAGAGAAGTCTTCCAAGGCCCATTTAATGGGCCTTTTTGTAAGTTCTATGCACTAAATGTGATGAAATGGCCATGATAAGCATATCTCAATTAGTTGATGCATAATATATGTCATATAAACCACTTATAATCATTAGTTGTAGGTCTAATAAATTACAGCATCGAAATTCATTGTTATTTCCTTACCCATGCTCTTTGACTAGTTGTACAGGTTTTTATGCTATGTATGATCTGTAAACTCAATTTGCATTCTGCAAGTTGTTGTAGGTTATAAATTCACTGCTCAAACCAATCTAACTCACAAATTAAGAATTAGTTGGGGTCGTACACCGTTTGAGTGCCCTCCTCTGTGCAAGCTTCCTCCAGGCCAAATTCCTAGTTTTTTCCTAAACACCTTCAAACTGTCCAGAACTGTTTTGAAGCTATTTTAATGGATATGTGTGGCCTAAATAGTGACCAATAACTCGCCTCAGCCTTCCATGAGCCTTGGTTGCTTGGAATTGATTGTTCAATCTCATAGGTTGGGACCCCCTAGAAGCCTGGGAATAGACTTAAGCATAGCTGATGCTCAAAACCTAAATGGGCTCAACATCCAGGTGCTTAGGGATCTGAACTCTCAGTCTCCAAACATGTCCTTTGGTTTCATCCACTCACCCTCTTCCACTCTCAGTTTATGTCCTTACTATCTGTGTTGTGCGTTGTTAAATGAAACTTTCAATCAATTATAAAAGTCTTATTCAATCTTGATAATTATCAGCGGTAGGAGTTAATATTCAAATCTAGTATATTACACTTCTCAAGAACACTAAATACCATCCATGACTCTCTCTAGGCCTACAAACTAGTTAACTCCATGGCCTATAGATGCTAATCTGGACTACATGCTTGATCTTATAGATCCACTTGGAAGACACGAATGACTTCCCCTTAGTCTCGACACAATCTCCCACACATCAGTCTTCATGATGGACTGATACTCCATCATGGCATCCTTCCAAATCTGCTACCTCCTCATAACTGGAAGGTTCAGAATCAATGATGTGACTCATCAATGCCAAATAACTAGAGAACCTTTGAGGTCTTTTGCTATCCCAGAAAGTACCCACTAGGAGCTGCATGCCTCTCTACATCCTGCAAAGTATCACAGAGCCATGATGGCATCTTCCTGATCACTGCAACATCTCTAGGTAGATCCACTGGCTTTGTTGGCTCCATCGACTCCTAATAGTCTAAAGGATGAATAGTTGTACTAGAGGGATCTATAACCTCATCTTTCGGAGCCTCTTGCTCCTCACTATCAATCTCCATGTGAGACCCTCTAGACCACTTAAAGGCTACCTCCTCATCAAAAGTAACATCCCAATTAACCTCAATTTGACGTTGCCCTAAAACGTAGATCCTGTAGGTCTTCGAAGTCTTATTATATCCCACAAACGTACAATTCTTCTCGAAAGGTTCTGTGCCTGAGCCTTGAACTTCTGGATCCTGTTAAAGACTTCATCCTTGGTCTTCATGAAGTAAATCATCAATGACAACACAGTACAAGAAACCACCTAGAGATGATAGTGTCATCGATGAGCATACATCTAAATGCACTAGAAGAAATACTCTTTCCAAAGTTCATCTGCAATCTCATCAAGTTGTCTTCTTCTCTGGTGGATGCTTGTTAACATTGGTTGTTGATGCATGTTGCTTTTCCTTTCTTTTCTTCAAAGGACACTAAGAAGCATAGTGAGCAAATTTATGATAATCGTAGTACTTAATCTTCTTCTTTTGTTCTTGAACTTGGATTGATCCTTCACCTCTATCTTTCTTCTTCTCAAAATTTCTTCTTCCTTTTCCTTTTTCTTGCATGAGCTGTAAGAGCATGGGTTCCTTCATCCTGAGGTCTCTACAAATTGTTCTTGGGCAATACTCTGGCCTCCTCTTGGACACAATCAACCCATAGCCAATCAAACTTGGGTAACTCTTCTCGTCCACAAATGCTCTATACAAATGACTCTCTTGAAGAAGGAAGTCCATTAAGAGTCATTGTAACGAGTTTTGCAAAATCAATGGTGTCTAGAATGGCCTCAAGTTTATCTCTCAAATGGGAGACTCTCATAAAATAAGTGGTAATTGAATCTGAGTTGGTCATCATGATACAACGGAGTTGATTCATCAAGGCTAGTTTCATGCTGGTATTCTTACTCTTGAACAATCACACTAAGGAAAACATTTCTTTAGCAGTCTTCAACTCAACAGTGGAATCAAATGGTCTTTTATGGAATCTATCAAGATTCTCTTAGTCGTTGCTTCACTCATTTTGTGCTTGGATTTCTCTTCAACACTTTATGGTTTTGGGACATCTCTTTTTACATAATTATGAATCTCATTTTCATCCAAGATGAAGAGTATCCTAGTCCAGGATCTGAAATTTGTAGCACCATCCAATCTATCTTCCACTTTGAGACTTGTCACCATCTTGACAAGAACTATGAAATCTGATCTAGAAACCCTAGCACTGACAAAATATGTCAAAATTGAACAATGACAAAACTTAAAACTGACTCCAATAATAAATGTGCCCTGCCAAGGGGACCTCCAAAATACTAGGTTCAAGTCTAACATTAGGCTAAAAAGGTCCAAACTTGGAAGCCCTGATTTCCAGACTTTAGGGCAAAAAATTGATCAATAGCTTGGCTTTCAAAACTACTCTAATACCATGTTGAATTTTTCTCATATAGTAGTAGAAATACAATTTCCAGATCTTGATAATTACCTCCTAATGATTTTTAAACATTAATTTTATCCCACTGTTATCATCAAATAATTTCTTTGCGTATGTAACTGAGCCAAGGAAAGAAGCTAGGACTAGTGAATATGGATCCACTGGACATAATATAGGACTGATACAGGTCTAGTAGCTTAGCTAGTTAAACCAGTGGATGATCGAGACATAGCTTAGTAGCCCCATAGAGACATAGGCAGTTTACCCAATTTATCTAGCAAAGACTGCAGCAAGAACAAAAAAAGTACCAACAGTCAATAGCAAAGTAAACATAGGTAGATTCGGTTGATCTAGTTGTTTCCCCATAAGTACAATAAAAATTTCAACTTGAAATTGCAGCATAAACACAAGATCATAGAAGGACAACCATGCATAATAGACACAAAGATTTTACCCTATGAAACCCAATCTTCGGGGAAAACCCGACAAACTTTTCTTAGAAGAAATCAGTCCAATTCAAGTACATGACCGATCATGAAGAGACCCTAGCATAGATAGCAAACTTCCTTCATGAGGAAACCCTAGCAACGGTAGTGAACCTCTAGAGAAGATAAGAAACCCCAAAAATTCCTCCTTGTGCCTTTGCATGGCCTTCTTGCAAAGTGTACACAAGATCAGAAGAGAAGATGTGTTGTGATGATGGTGAAAATGAAATGTGTAAGCACTTTATTTATACACCTTGATTCACCTTTTATTTCACCTCTTGGCCAACTTGTACTTTTGATAGAACCGACTTGTTCTTCTCTTCTAGGGCCAACTTATCTTCTTGTCTTCAATTTTCTTTGGGATTTCTTTAATGCTTTATGGGACATCTTCAAAGGTATGACTTGTCTTTTTGGTTATTTCTTCTTCACTAGAAAAGTTATCCATGTTGATGATCATCTCCTCACGTGCACGTCTATTCACACATAAAGCTCTAATGTTGATTTGACCAACAAAGAAGTCCTAGACACTTCTTAGAGTCTACGTCAATTCAACATTAGACTAGACTTGTATATTCCTCAAGGAGATGAAAACTCCTATCAAATAAACAAGTCAAATCTCTAATATAGAATAGATCACTCCATCACGGAGCAGGCAATGTGAGAGCACTCCTGGGGCCAATCTCCCCACACCATATGACTCAAGATAATGGTAGATTGTCTACCCCTACCTAGGCCAATCACCACTAGCCAGATCAGCATGGCCATTTCTCATGGATGAATGTATCATTCTCCCTTGGTCAAATCAGCATGACCACTCTGTGAGAATGTTTGCCCGATGCTGCATCCTAGAGAAGCAACAACAAGATATGTCCATTCATTAGTCATTATTTTTTAATAATTAATTATTATTATTATCACTTTTTTTTTATCTATTGTTATTATGTATGTTGCTCCGAGTCATCAATGTAAAGAAAAAAAGTTATTTCAAATTGATACGATAACTCCTACTCATTTCAAGGACATCATTATAGAAGATCCTCCGATGCAAGAAGAAATGGAACACAAAGTCCATCAAGAAGAACCATTCATATCTCTTCATACTTTATCTAATATTTCAACCCCGCAAACCTCGAAACTGCTAGGTTTCATAAATCACTTCAAAGTGGTATCCTTAGATGATAGTAGCGACACCCACACCTTTATTCACCAAAACATGGATGAAGAACTCCACTGTTATGTCCATCCAATGTCCAACTTTTAGATAATGATAGCCAATGGCAGGATGATGAAATGTGGGTGACTTTGTGAAAGAAAATGCGAGACTAAAATTGGGTGACTATCATCTAAAACCTCATATGTTGGCCGTAGATATGGATGGTTGTGATATAGTTTTAGGGGTGGAATAGATATGCACATTGGGGCTAGTTACCATGGACTTTAAGGAATTATACTTGAGTTTTACTCAGGACTCTCATACTCACCCTCAAAGGACTTCAAGCAAGCTCCCCTACAATCATAATTTATCATTGGATGGGAAACCTAGTGAAGAAAGGCCACTTTGGAATTATTGCTCACTTCCATGCAATCCAAACTTTAGATAGCATTGCACCAAAAATCCATGATGACTTGCAAAGGCTTTTGGACTAACATCAACAGGTCTTTGAGACACCGAAGGGTTTACGGTTTACCCTCATCCAAAGGAGAGCATGACCACGGTATTCCCTTGATTCTGGGAAGTCACCCACCAAATGTACGACCATATAGGCACCCATTTGCACAAAAGGATGAAATTGAAAAGATCATTCAAGAGCTACTAGAGGCAAGAATCGTTCATCCCCAACACTAACCCATATTCATACGCAGTGGTCATGGTTTAAAGAAAGAAAGCACTTGGCGCATGTGCCCTGATTTTCATGCCCTCAATAAGCTGGCCATCAAAGATAAATTTCCCATCCTAGTCGTTAATGATCTATTGGATGAGATCAATGGTGCCAAATTTTTTACCAAACTCGACCTTTGTTCAAGATACCACCAAATCAAGATGAAAGAGGTCGATATTTCGAAGGAATCTTTCCACACACATGAAGGCCATTATGAGTTTTGCGTAATTCCCTTTGAAGCTTGTAATGCCCTTTCTACCTTTCAGAGCCTCGTGAATAAAATCTGAGGTCATGTCTTCATGATTTTGTGTTGGTTTTCATTGATGATATCTTAATTTACAATAAAACTTGGGATGCCCATGTACAACATGATAAAGCATTACAACTCCTACAAGACCATCAGTTGTTCATTAATCACTCATAATGTTCTTTTGGGGTCTCAGGGGCAGAATACTTGATCACATTGTCAAATAAGAAGTGGCGAGAATGGACCCCAAGAAGATTGCGGAAAAGCAAGAATGGCCCCACCCTAAAACCTTGAAAAGCTTGAAAAGCTTATGCATGTTTTTAGGCCTTATGAGCCGTTGTAAAAAGTTTGTGAAGAACTATTGTAAAGTTGCAACACCTTTAACAATCCTACTCGAAAAAAATGCTTTTGTATGGAAGAAATCTATGAAACAAGCATTCTCGGTTTTAAAACAAACCATCTACACCACCTCAGTTTTACTCATGCTTGATTTTACTAAGACTTTTGTATTGGAATGTGATGCTTCCAAAAAAAGATTTGGTTGCAGTTTTAATGCAAGAAGGAAGACCCTAAGCATTCACCAATAAGCAGTTGTGTGACAAGAATTTGGGCAAGTCTACCTACAAGAAAGAAATGATGGCCATTTTACATTCAGTTAACACATGGTGGTCCTATCTCAAAAGGAGACGCTTTTAGATTAAGACAGGTCACCACAACTTGAAGTATGTTTTGGTACAAAGGTGTCATCCCTAAAGCGGCATAAATGGGTCACCAAGATGCTTGGATATGATTGCTTAGATCATCTACAAAAAGGGAAAAGACAATGTTGTGGCAAATGTATTGTCGAGGAAACATGAGGAAGAGGGATCCCTCTTTGCCTTATCCTCTCCAATGCCTGAATGGTTAGAAGAAGCATGACAAGAATGGCTAACCAATACTGGTGCATCTCAACTCATTAAGCGACTCTAGGAGGATTCCAACCCTCCCACTAGTTACACTTGGCAGCAAGACAAACTGCGGTATAAATGTCACCTTTTTCTGATACCTAATTCTGCTCTAAAACAAACAATATTAACAAAGTTGCAATCATCCCCTCTTGCAAGTCACTCAAGCTTTCATAAAAATTATGCACATGCTAGGCATTCCTTCTAGGTAAGCATGAAAAAAGATCTCCCAATATTAACAAAGTTGCAATCATCTCCTCTTGTAGGTCACTCGGGATTTCAAAAAACTTATGCGCATGCTAGGTGCTCCTTCTGGGAAGGCATGAAAAAGGATCTCCTTACTTTTGAAGCAGAATGTGACACTTGCCAAAGGAACAAGGGTGAGTCCCCTCTATTATAGTTGTTGTTGATTGGCTATTAAGAGCTCTGTTTCTTTTGGAAAGATTTTCGATGTGTATGGAAACTATCTTGTTGATGTGAGGCAATTGTTATTGATAGATCAAGCTTAGATATGGTGTTGGAAATTTCTTCATGCAAAGGCTAGTTGATTTGGTTCAATGAATGGTAATAATTTGTTGCTTGAAAGAAAGTTAATGGCACAACCTTTCATTTGTTATATGCTTTCGTAAGTGGTATAATGCCTGTAGCTTGCATCTTTTAGGAGTGATCGCAAGTCCATTTATGACATTGCTAGTGTCTAAGCCAAGCTGCCAGCCAAAGGTGCTTCTCATAGGGAATCCCTTTGATGACAGATTTCTGCATCAAATTTCAAAGTAAATAGGGTATTTTGGCGTGTGTATTAAGTCAATTTCAGCCTTAGCAATTCATAAAACGAACCCATTTAGATTTCTCTGTGACCACTTATGCTCCAAGATTGAAAGCACTAGTCTCTCCCATCAACCACCAACCAAAAAACTAAAATTTTGCCATTTCGCTTTTTTTTCTTATTGAAATCTGAATTTTATATTATGAACTATCATTTCCAAATTTTAAATCACAAGCCTAATGTTTCAGAATAGTTTTATATCATCTTTTTGTTAAAGTTAGTGCAGCTGCGAGACCCATTCTCAGAGAATGGTTTCCTAGTCAGTTGACTAGGATAGAGTAAGACCCTAAAAGGTACCCTAGGGCCCCCAGTAGTCTCTTGGGGTTCTTGGTTTAGGACCAAGTAGGTTGATGCCATGGCAAAGCCCCTAGCATATGGCTAGGGCCCCTATGTGCCTCTAGGGTATTCTAGTCTAGGACCAGGGACGCGATGTCCAAGTAGATCCCGCAGATATAGGCAGAGACATATTTTGGTCTGAAACCAGGGACGCAATGTCCAAGAAAGTCCTGCAGGCAGTTGATCAATTTTCAGTGTGAGACTAAAACTCAGCTTAGTACTGAGAACCATTCTGCGAGAAAATTGAGGACCCAATCAGGGTCCAGGGATTGATCCACTTGATTCAGTGTGAGACTAAAACTCAGCTTAAGGCTGAAAGCCATTCATTAAGAATGGAGATTAATGATGTCCCCTCTCCTAATCGGTTATTGCTAGGTTGCTTCTCAAGGGACTGGCCACCCCTTGACGATGTCCCTAGTACCTAACCCTTAGGAGTAGTGTTAAGGACAAAAGGATTGTACCATCTGTTTGGATCTTCCCCCTTATACAGTGATGACAATATATAAATATATAAACTATGTATCTTGAGAGAGAGAAAAGTCTTTGGTCTTGTTGGTCCTAATTGAATGATTGTCCACCTTTACGGTTCACCTTGATCTTGTGGTTGTTGAATCTTGGTCCTATTCTTACTGGTCCTAGCACTATCACTTGTGTGCACCTTTGACTATGATGACTCCTACTTTATGGAGTATATTTACTTAATGGTTTATTAAAGACCATTGGACCATGTATTTTTATGGTTACCTTATGTTTTGTTAAAAAGACCTTTTGACCCACTTATGATTTTGGACTATCCACTTTATGTTGGACCTTTGGCCTTTCACTTTACTTTATCTTTAATTAATTATTTGTTAGTCTTATTAATAAAATATTTATGATTTTATTAATAAAGACGTGTAAACCATTGAAGTCTTATGTCATGATTACTTTTTGGTTTTATTTTTATAATATATTTTACTTCGACCTTTCCCGTTCCTAATTTATTTATTTGGGACTACCCTTATTAGTTCTTTTGACCAATTACATACTTTATGGTTTCATTGGTTTTATTAAACTTTTGGATTTTTTGTTATTTCATAACCGTTTCCGTTTAATTGTGGACCACCTAATTTTTTTATTTTATTTTAACTTGTTCCTAGCCTATATATAAACAAAAGATTTTACTTTATGAACCATCCATCTGCGTGATTATTCCTCACGTGTTTGTCTGCGGTGATCTCTTTGTCTACGGTGACCTTAGCGATTATCCCTCACGGGCTCTGCAAATTTTCTATCTGTGTGTTTTATTCTCTTGACGATTGCCTGCATTCTTTTGTCGACTGCCTGTGTTCCTCTGGGGATACCTGTGGCTGCCTGAGTATTCCTCTGCCGGGTGCCTCCTCCGCAGTTTCACTTCACCAAGACCTCTGCACTCACCGGTTACTTCACGTGCCTATCCCCTGCAATTTCACTCCACGGGGTCTTTGCTCTTGCTTGGTCTCCATGTCACGAGTATTGCCTCAGCGTTTTGGTCACGGTTTTATCTTCCCTCTGCCACGGGTCTACCTTCACAATTGTGTCTCTGTCACGAGTTTACCCTCACGTTTTACCTTTGTGTTATTCTGCATGGGGTTTACTACGATCTCTCCTCTGCACGAGCTGAGTTTTTCTGTTTGATCCACCATGACTGGTTTCGAGAATTTGTTGTGACTGGTGCATAAGTCTTCATCGTCGTGACTCTGTTGGTAGACCCTTCTACAGTGCTTGTCTGCACATCCTTCACCCTGACTGCATCTGTGTGATTCTCCTTGACTGCACTGCTAAATTGATTGAAGAAACTAAGGTCTGTTTACTTCCAGTTGAACCCTCTCTCTCTCTCAAGGTACATATATGGTTTAACCAGTTTGACTTGTCCTTTCAGTGACAAGATCAAACTCAGAACTAACCGAGTATAAGGCGGATCCAACAAATGGTTATGCTTCTTTATCTTCTGGAGTTTATTTGAGATTTAGTTTACTGCACATGTTATTTATTATTTTTCTGTACATGACATTTGATGAAACATTTCAATGATCAACTTTAATGCAGTGACCAACAGAGCGTTAAGTTGAAAGAAATGAAAGTTATGTTGTTATGTTTTATTACAGTTTAAATTTCACCTCAGTCTTTATATGTTCATGTATTGAAGTTTAGTACTTGTATTAACACTCATCTAACCTGTAAAATTCAACACTTTTAGGGCTGCATTCCTCTAGTTTAAATTCTGGAATTTATCATTCAAAACTGTTCCAAAAAACAGATTTAAACTAGGTCCAAGTAGTGCTGGAATAATTTATCTATTTTCTTGGGTAACTTGTTCTTAATTTTTTTGCAAATCTATGTCAAATTCCTGGATTTTTAAATTAGATCTGCGGCAACCTAAAGTGCTGAAACAAACTAAATCACTTGGTATTTCTGGAAAATTCCCTTTGCTTAATCAACCCATTTTTCCAGATTTGTAAGGATTTCATCATGGCTGTAATCATTTATCTTTTATAAAATCTGTTAATGAAAATCTTGCATCTGTTCAGTTCAAAATTCTGCTAAGCAAAGATTCTTGTAGTTTTTAGTATTTATTATTAACTTTGTATTTCAGCATTTAATTTATGGTAATCACTTCATAAGGGTCGATCAAATATGCATACACTCAGAAATCCAAACCAGATTTAAATCAACCATTTAAGCTCTCATTAACTAAGGAATAAAATAAAATCAATTAGGGAAGCCCCCCTTGATCTAGGTAGAGTAGCTCAAAACTGAGAGGAATAGCGTACTGAGGTAACAGTGGTACTCCTGTAGTTACTACTAGGGGTAGCACTTGTGGATTAGGACCTTTCTACTTAAATGCTAGCCCTGTGTTGCGGGGGAACACCCCCCTTGCTCCGGAAGCTGGCTTCCGGCCGAAGCTAATCAGAAGCTGGCTTCCGTTTCGCTTCCGTTTGTAAGCGTTTTCTCAGAGTGCACTTCAATGCTGAAAAAAACGCTTACTGCCCCTGTGTGGAAGCGATAGGAAGCGAGCAATTCCATATCGCTTCTTGTCGCTTCCTAGTTCTTCCCAATCCAACTTAAAACATTGTGAACCGCTTCTAATATCACTTTGCATGAACCCGCGAAAATGAGTAAGAGATGCAAGGTGGGGTCCACACTTGGAGTGTTGGAGGGAAGGGAAAAGGGCTTGGGGAGGATAAAGCCCTATTCTCCACATTCATTCTCACTTTGAATTGCTTGAGAAGAGAAGAGAAGAGAGGAGACAAGAGGAGAAGAGAAGGCTGCCATCAAGCTTGTATTTTTCTTGGCCCTTGGAGATTGAAGAAGGCTATCACACACTACCATTGGAGAACCAAAGAGGCAGGCTTTAAACTCTAAACCCTTTCTTGTTGATTTGCTTTGTGTTTGAAGTTTGATGCTTGATGATTTGGTCTATATTTGAATGCTTGAGCCTTAGAATCTAGAATCTAGAATGTAGATGTTCCTATCCTACTCTTCCCCATGCATTCTCCCTCATTCTATTGCAGAGCAACAAGTTAAATCTCTAGTTCCACTTCCAACTTCCAACAAACATGATGATGGGTATATGGTTTATTTTGTTGGTTCCATTTGTTATTTTGATGATGGTGATTGGAAAACGGAGGAGGAATGGGGAAGAGGATGAAGAAGTGGGTAGTGGGACATACCATGGGGAGGAGTAGGTGGAGGAGAAGGAAGACGAGCAAGAAAAGGGAAACCGAAAGAAAACCAAAGAGGACCCATCACCCTTGTGGAAATATGTCACAACGCAGGGAGGAACCAAAGGGGATGGAACCACCAAATTTGTTTGCTCGCATTGTAAAAAGATTTACACAAGTTCATAAACCAGCGTGAGAAGACATTTATGTGGACACATGTCGTGTGATGAAAACAAAACTATAGGAGTTTGTGTTTGCCCAAATATGCCATCAAAACAAGGAGCCATGTATAAGAAGGAATAATTTGAAGCACAAAACAAATCAAAAGCATCAAGGGTTGACCAAGGCCCCTCAAACTCACCGAGAACTAGAGGCCGATCCACCCAAGGTGCTAGATTCTCTTCCATGGGGTCACATAAGACAATATCAAATTTCCTTGACTATGGTGGTAGGGATGATGTGGATGCAAAAGTGTTCCGATTTTTGTATGCATGTGGCATACCATTCAATGTTCTTTGCTCACCCTATTGGCATGAAATGGTAGAGGCCATCTGCACTGCTCCAGTGGGATACAAGAGCCTTGGGTATGACAAAGCTAGAACCGTGTGGCTTGACATGCAAAATGCCAAGATCCAAAATGCTTTGGTGAAATTCACAAATGCTTGGAATGAGTATGGAGTATCAATTGTATCAGATGGTAGGACAAATGTAAAAGGCAAGCCATTGATAAATGTTCTTGGTGTGTCTGCTTCTAGTGTCGTCTTCCTTTCAGCCCATGACTACTCAGATAAATTCAAGACCAACATGAACATTGCAGAACTCCTACTCAAAACCATTGAAACTATTGGTCCATCCAATGTCATCCAAGTAATAACCAATAACGTTGCTAATTGTAAGGCAACGGGATCAATCATTGAAGATAAATACCCCAAAATATTTTGGTCTGGGTGTTTGGTTCACATATTTAACCATTTGATGCATGACATCATTAAGTTGAAGGAGAATAATTACAAATTGATTAGTGAACTGCACAAAAAGG
The DNA here is from genome assembly GCA_001517045.1 of Pseudotsuga menziesii. Taxonomy (NCBI): domain Eukaryota; kingdom Viridiplantae; phylum Streptophyta; class Pinopsida; order Pinales; family Pinaceae; genus Pseudotsuga; species Pseudotsuga menziesii. The sequence continues at coordinate 110,685 of LPNX010476258.1, read as the reverse complement.
GCAAGTACATGATAAGTTTTATTACCATGCATAGCAATGCCAATGGCATTTTCTGCAATCACTCAAAGTTGGAGCTATTGAAGATAGCAAAGACTATATTTGCTAGCAACTACCTCATATTCAGGCGCCTTTTGAAGGTAAGAGATCCATTGGCTAGCATGGTATCAGGTGAATCACGGAAGGTCTTAAAAGATAGAGCTACATCCACATCTGACGGGCTTGATTTTCAAGAGGTGGAGGACACTATTCTTTATGGTCAATTTTGGGCAAGTATCAAGTATGTTTTGCAGTTCACAAAGCCCATTTATTACATGATTCGGTTGCAGATACAGATAAGCCAGTGATTGGGGAGGTGTATGAGCAGATGGACAGCATGATGGGCCAAATTAAAGATATTATTGAAAAAAGGATCCCATCTTCTATGACCATATTCACACATGTGGTCAAAAGGTGGGACCATCTCATCAATCTGTTGATTGGAATTGTTACTGATGCCAACATGGACTTGCAGTGGCCCCACAGGTAGTCATTGATGCCACCAAGTCCCTCTTGCAGTACATAGGTATGGATGATCCCAGTACCCTCGCATCCAGTGCCTTGGAGCCCTCACAAAGATGGGTTGTGCCTTGAAGCACCTTGTGGAGTCCTGCAAGGTCCTTAAACCCACAAGGATGGATCTTGGAGCCACCACCTCATTGATGATGTTGAAGACCTTGCTAATGATGATAAAGACCTTGGTTATGGTGCTAAAGCCCTTGTAGACAATGGAGAAACCCTTGATGGGTTGAAGAAGCATTAATGACCCATTTTGTGTTGATTTATGCTTTGATAGGGTCATGGTACCCTAGGAGAAGGCTTGGCAACCCCACAGATGGTTTGCATGGTTATTGATGACTTGATGGAGTCTTGGAACCCTTGGAGATGGTCCTTAAGCCCACAAGTTTCTTGAAGAAATCTTGGTTAACATGTTGAAGCCCTTTGAACCTTGAAGATCTCCTTATGTGGAACCCTTGGTGTATGGTGATGAAGACATGAGACAATGGAGTGTTAAAAGGAAAATGAAGATGATGATGAGGGCACAGACAACATGATACAAACCCTATGATGATGATGATGCACACAAACAGTCAAGTTTTGACATGTACTTGAGGAGGTGTTAACATGTGTACACAATTGGAAGTTTTCTCACCCATTTCAAGAGTTTGAGCTCTCTTCACAGTTAGAGTTGCACACACAGTCATGGTTTTGGCATGATACATGATGAGCAGACATTTAAAGACATGAGCAGTAGTGGTGCTTGTTGAAACTCCTTGATGACTTGTTTACGTGTGACATCTACAAGAGCATGACATGATGAAGTACAGTGATTTAAAAGAAGATATGACAGTGTTGATATGGCAGTGATACACCTACAGCAGAAGACATGATGATGAGATGACAAGTGGCATGGCAGCAACAGACTTGACATGGTGATTGATGTGGCTTCTTAAGCAGCAGTTGATTTAGTGGCAGAAGTGTTTCTTGTATGAGCAGACCTCTTGATGACAAGTGGCATGACATGAGCAAAGGTTGATGAGCAGAAGTGGTTGTGCAACAGATTGATGACAATCAAAAATTGGCATCAAACTTGCAAGCTAAGTCTTGCACTTGAGGATTGGACTCCTCAACCCTTTCTTAGTTGGAACTAAGAAAACCAAGCTGGGTCTTGTTACAAGAGTTGGTGCTCTTTTCATCAGTTGGTGTTGATTGTAATCGTGAAGATTGAAGTCTTCCATTGCTAATAAATAAAGGTTACCTTACATACATTGTTGTGTCTCTCTTTGATGTACTATTGTGCTTATGGTTTACGATTTAACTGATGAATATGATAATGTGATTGGTAACATAATGCTTGGTATACTCTGATTGATTAATTGAAGGTGAAAAAGTTTAAATTGCTCTCACACTGATTCACCCCCCCTATCAGTGTGACCATTGTCTCCAAAACGTTCCACTACATGCATTAGCATATGTATTAATACCAAAATATTATTCTCAGTCTTAGTTGGCCAAACCAACACCTAGGGGTGGGGTTAGGAGAAAGCCCTACACAGATCCAGAGGTACAAGTTGGGTACATTGTTGCTATAGACAAGATGGTCCCTGATGCAGAGGAATGTGACTTATTGCGCAGTGAATTAAGCAAATACATCAGTGAAGTTGGTATGTTTGGTACTTTGCATGCAAGTGGTTAACAGTTCCTCTGCAGAAAGGTGTTGGAGCACCTATAGCTTCAGCACTCGATGAAAAGAAACCGATTAAATGAAAACCGAGCAGAAAGCTTGGTTTATGTACATTACAACTTCAGGTTGTTGACTCGTTACTGTGAGCGGGCCAAACCTAATAGATCATATCTCACATCGAACTAATCCTGAGGAGCATAACTTGGAGGATGGAGCCTTAGCTTTAGAGTGTTGATTTTTCCTAAGCAGCATCGAGATCCATTCTCTGGGGCCTCAACTTGGGGTTGAGGGCCATTCTCTGGGAGAATGGAGGCACCTAGTTAGTTGCCAAGAAATTAACCCAGTTTAGGACTGGGGCTGAGGGTCATTCTCTTGGAGAATGGAGGCACCTGATCAATTACTAGGAAATTAACCCAGTTCAGGATTAAGGCCTCAGCCTAGGGCTGAGGGCCATTCTCTGGGAGAATGGAGGTGCTTGGTCAATTACCAAGTATTTGACATTGAGTCATCAGATGCAGCTTGGGGCTGAGGCACCTGGTCAGTTACCAGGTCATCACCATAAGTTCTAGACTGGGTTCGAGCAAGTGATGCACTCCTCTCCTTGATCTATGCGTTATGAGACCTTCTCTAGGGACTAGCTACCCTTGGTTGAGAGACCTAGCACCTGATCTTGGTGGCAACGACGAGATCAAGATAAAGCATTTAATAATTCTCCTTATTTATGAAGATGTACTTTGAGTGGGCATGAATGAATCATGAGGACCCTGTAGAATTCTTGAGACAACTTGTTGTGGTCACAAAAACACTTGATGGATCATGAAACCCTAGTCTTGGTCCATGTGACCATCAAATGAAGGACCAAGTGGCACAAGACAAACACCAAAAAGACTTTTGAACCACAAAACATTAAAGTCAAGGGTCAAAGATGAAAAAGAAAGGAAGCCCCAATGTCAACTTCCTAATTATGTGGACCCAACTTATGATGTTTGATGGACTATAAATGAAGAACAATTGCAAAACATTTTATCATCATCCAAGATCACGTGACTGAGATCATCTTCATCGCAACTGTTTTACTGAGGAAAATCCATGGCTGGGTTTCTATCTCTTATCTCTTCCCTAGTGTGGCAGCTCTAAGTCTGCTAGGGGTTCTTCCTTCACGACACATAGCAGTTCACAGTGGAGGGTGGTCTCGATGGTGAGGAGCAGTAGCAGCAGAGCTTCTACAACTCACGGTGAAGGCTTGCTACAGCACTAGCAGCTCACGGTGGTGGTTAACAGTCATGGGGTAGCAGCAGGAGAGTGTCAACAACTCTCAGTGGTGGTGAGGAGGAGTGCCCAGTAGCCCTGCTAGGGCTCTCCTTGCATCTGAGTCCTATTAGGGCTATAACAATCCATCAATAGACCCTCATTGAGGTGGCAGCAGGCATCCAAGAGGTAACATCAAACACAGTTGACATGGCAGCAGTGTAATAGTCCACGTGGCAGCAACAGAAGGATAGCAACAGTATGCCTGCTAGGGCTTTCTCAGATTTAGAAATTTTTATGTACATTCATTTTAGAGTTCTGTTAACAAAATTTCTCTGCTCATGTACAAACTCAATCATCTCATTTAGAGGATGAATTATTAATGATTTGGGGTTTATGTCCTTAAAAGGTTTCCCTGTGAAAAATCGTGTGTTGAATTGTGTGGATGCTTGTTTTACTACTGCATTTGTTTTACTAGTGTTAACATCTCAAGTACTATCTTTATTACAGTCTGCAATTTTTAAAACTATCATACACATGTCAAATTTCAACATAACGGACTTGGAGGAAGAGCTTTTGGGCAATGATGATGACCATGCAGCAACCGCAGCAACAATGCCACCACCATCTTCTACCTTGTTTCCAGATGCACTATCTTTGCCTAGAGGTTCAACTTCACGACTTCCATCTGCATCAGTGAGGGGGGTCATGCAAGACCGAGTCTTGGACGTGGCCCAACATCAGTGACTACTTGGGATGACAATCACATTGTTCAAACTCATAGAGCACGGGAAAAGAAAATGGAAATTTCCCGTGGCAAGAGGAAACATCCATAAAATCTACTTTTCTTGTCTTTTCTTGCTTACAGTACTTTCAAGTTTTTGCACTATTGACTCTTTTAAATTTATTATGGTATATTTTGTAAACATTAATGACTATATGGCAATTCAAGTTTTAAGTTTTAAGTTTTAAGTTGAACCTACCTTTAAAGTTCACTATTTGCAACTTTGCATGATTGAGTCATTGATAGTTGACTGCATAAAACATATTATAACTCTTTGGTAATGAATATGATGCTTCGTGACTTGTTTCAACTTTCAACTTTTGTTTCATGGTTGAACCGTTGATGTTCTATAGAGTCTAGACTATAGTTTGGTTACAAGGACTAGTGATGACAAAATGGTATATATTGAAAATTTTGATGTTATGGAATCATGAATACTGAACCTATGGTTGACGAATTCACTACTAGATGGTTGATGATTGATAAATGATGTTATATGGTATTATGCTTTATTTCATGCTTTTATGCTTTCCATAACTAATTTCACATTCTGCATGCATTTGTTGACATATATGCATCAAAATATAATATATATAAACACTTCCAAACCATAAGCTTTTGAATATTTCGCTTTTCGCTGCTGCTTCTGCTTCTCGCTTTCGATCTCGTTCCCTAGTAACACAGTGCTAACCAGAGCTGTAACACCCAGCTGGCGAGGAGAACAATTTTCCTCTCAACCACCAAGGCTAGACCCAATTAACATCCCTTGAACATATTATTACTATTATGTAATGTATTATATGTACATTTCAAAGAGCTCCACAATGTTCCACTGCAAAGAACATTGCAGAATAAAGTAATAAGCAACTATTTTACTTAAGCAAAAATAGATAACAAGTATTCAATATAGTTGCATGTTTGTATTGAACCATAAAGTGTAAAAAAAATGTTTTTTAATAGTAAATTAATAACAGAATTTGTTTTGATCTTCATTGTAAAATTTGATGGAAATTTTTCTAAAGCTGATCAACTTACTAATTAAATTTGATGATCTAGCATATTTTGATTGTCAAAAGCTACAAGATATTCTTGAATAACTTGAGTTCAGTTCTACAAGTAGAAGATATTTTTTATGCTTGTAATAAACTATCAAACATAAATGAACATTCTAATCCAACTAAGTAAAAGGGACCTACGTGGGCTAAACAGACACTTCAGCTTACCAATCATTAACTCACGAACAAATTTTGCACGACGGGATTCTTCCATCTGTTGATCCAACAAACTTTGGTTATATTCCTCTTCATGTTGCCCATGTTCCGCTTCCTTAGGTGATGTTTCTGTTCCTCTAATAAGTGAAGCAAATGGATCACCTTTTGAGGAAGATGGTGTGATATGTGGAGCAGATGAATCACCTTTTGTGGAAGAAGGTGGGATATGTGGTATAGATGAATCACCTTTTGAGGAAGCTGGAGGGTGTTGGCGCCGAGGATGTTTAGTTAGGAATATACCATCAGGCCAAAGAATCTGTGGAACATATACCATTCCTTTATTATTTTGATAACCAGGAACTCAACCATAGATGTTGAACAGAACAAAAAACAACTGACATAGTGTATAGTGTAAATAAAGTTCTTAAAGAACATATAATAAAAAGAGATGTAGCAATGATAGACTATAATAGACTGGCAACTCCAACAAAAATAATATATAGGTGCTCATAATAGCACTGTGAGAAACATAAGATTTCAATACTTGAGTCAAAAGATGTAGAATAAATCACATGTAATCACACCAATTTGGAATAATGTCTACAGTCTGCCCCTCAAGAGTTTTTCATTTACAAATCCACAGTAATGAACACGATTCCAGTATGCAGAAAATACAGTATTTACTCTACAAATTGAGGGCATGATGTAGAGTCCACATCATGCCTTAAATTTTCATTCCTATAATCATGTTGTTTCATTACCAAACATTTCAGAGCGAACCATGGCCAACTCATACTGAATTGCTGATGGCGTGAATCCTTCAGTTTTGCATCACATGTACATATAAAAATACAAGGGTGGGAGCACCTGATTAATAGTCTAAATATATTATAGATTATTAGAACAGGCGACCCTAAATCTTCATCTCTGGTTCATTACAATTGTCAACAGTGACCAGTACAAGTAACTAAAATTACACACAGTAACAACTCAGTCAAATCATTAAGTTCAAATTTATCTTCAAAAATCAGAGGCGGCATTGGCAATCTCCCTAACTGGTCATCTGAGCCCTTCAAGCACATCACTTGGAGGATTATCTCAAGTGACAACAGTTATTCAAACAATACTGGCTTCATTGAAGCAAATCCTTGCTCATATGAGAGTATTTAAATGACGAATCTTGTCCTTTATTGCAAATTCTTTGTTTTAAAGCTAATAAGGACAAAAAATAATAAACAAAAATTGATATTAATATGGTCTGTTCGAATGTGGTATAGTGGTAAGTTGGCGCAAATGCCATGATGATTACCCAGGTTCAAAACCCAATGGGTGTGCTCCTTGTGATAATATGGTTGATCATGTCCTCTCAAGATGTGAGGTCGTGATATTGCATTAAACATTGGCTCCATGCTAGTGCAAAGGTGCTGTTAGGGTTGGGCTTTGTGCTAATGCAGTATATGCAAATAAGACAAGGTGCAAATCCTAGGTGACTGATGGAATAGATACACCTCAGTGGTGGCTTCATGGCCAAAGGTCAGCCTGTTGTAAAGATAATGTTGTAACCAGTTCTATACCCTCTCCAATTAAAAGGGGTTTACTGAACCAAAAAAATATTAAAGTGAAAGAAGAGCGAAGACTATCTGATGAAGGGCTATGAAAGTCATTTTAATATAGCTAGATCCTATCGCACTCAACGCCATTCATATGTCAATATCCTTACTTCAGACATGGTGACTTCGGCAGGCTTACCTGCTTTGCAATTGGGTATCCTGGAGGTTATCTATTATCTTCCTTATAAGCGGCCATAGAAGTCACTTGGTCTTCTACACTCTCATTATACTTCTGTCATTATAGCTTGTATCCTGATCCTTATTATGTAGGTTGCAAAGTAACAACACTAGATCACATGATTTACCTGGACAAATAGTAATACCAGCTAATGAACATGGAGCCTTCCTCCTTGTCGGCATTTCTTGGCTTTACTAGTAGTCAATACATATGTTGATCATAAAAGTGGCGGAATATAAAAGTGAATCAAATCTCGAAGATCAATGGAACAAAGAGTACATGCTACTTAAACACAAGAAAATTACAAACAAATAAAATACAGTTTTAAGGGAGGAAAATTTAAAAAGTATAAAATAAGCCACATTGTTCACTGCCTACAAATATATTTGCTTATTTTGGCCTGCAGGTATCTTCCAACTGGAACACACATGCCGACATCAACATTGGGTGGCAGTTATTCTGTCATGTTGAAATCACCTGTTCAATCTTACTAATTGCTGAAGCAATGACTTCTCCTTTTCGCAAAAGTTGAACTTTCTCAATCAGCCAGTCATCAAACGCATCACCCATGCCGAGCTGTAGTACTTGTTTTGCTACCCAAAATGCTTGGCGCCTGCAAAGGAGTGTAAATTTTATTTCAGAATTCTACCAGTGAATTATCTGACATAACTGAATTTCCTCAAAAAAAATCACAAGCATCACACTAGCAAATTGTAAATATAGCTTGATAAGTAAAATCACCAAGAAGAAAATTTTGGTTGAAGTATTTGAATTAATAAAGCTAAACTGGACAACCATTCTTGCTTCTAACCATCGAAATTTCCAACTAAACACAAACTGTTGTATACATGGATAGTCCATTATCCAAATAAAACGTATACCTATTAGACATGCAACTACAATGTCTGAATTAAACAAGTCTAAAAACATTGTGGGACTTCATATGCATCGGTTAGAAAGGTTGGCCTACATCCACAATCTAGAAGATTGGTGGTAAAGTACCTAAAAATTAAAATCACTATACTGAGGTGGGAACGATTATTTCCCATAACATTTTACAACAACCGAAAATAACTATAACAATTTAAAAATGCATTCACTACGACAATATTCAGATGCAGTGCAAAACAAAAACAAGAGAAAGGAATCATGCCTGTACCCTATATTACTGGACTATCATTAGCTAAAAGTATCAGGAAAAACATAATGAGCAATTAATGATGGCTGAGTACAGCAAAAGCAATCCATTATAAATATCAGAAAGGCATCACATGGTTTACCCTAAACATGATATATAGTATAAGGTTAACAGCTTGGTCAATGCCACAAAACAGCCATCTAACAAATGATGACAACATCCCACAAAGGATATCTCAGTCTTCCAGATCTTTTCATAAAAGCAGATGCAGGCAGATATGGAAGAAAATAACTAATGGTCATTTCATAAATGATTAATGCTCAATATATTAACCAAAAGGCAAACATGTAGGTCCAATTTGTGCTACGGAGAGTCCTGATAGATGGTGCATCCAAGTCAAAGCTGTGGGACAATGAGACAAAAGGTTTTGGCATAAAACCTCCCGATGCAAGATCTGTGTTTTCACTCTTGAGATAGTGTGCAACAGTATGAATCAGCAGTTCACCAACTTGTCTTAACAGATAATTTGTTCAAGGAAGAGTGTTGCGGAAACATTTAACAAGGTGGAAAAATATTTTCTGGTTTGATGTTTTTCCAGTGTAGTCATAAGATTGTTTTGGTGAAAGGGTTCTCCATAGAAGCTGTTTGTCATGCATTACACCTCACATTGTATGAGGTTTCTCGTTGGGTTTTTCAGCTGGTACCTTGGAGCATCTTGATCAACTTGGGGGATCTACATCTTTAGATAGCTTCTTCTATTTTTCAGAATGGATATTTGTTGAAGATCATTGATGGAGGATGACCATCTTCTCTGGTACCTTGGAGCATCTTGATCGACTTGGGGGATCCACATCTTTAGATAGCTTCTTCTGTTTTTCAGAATGGATATTTGATGGAGATCATTGATGGAGGATGGCCATTTCTCTATGGTGGATGGTCAGGTTGATGGTCATTCTATGGTGGGATGCTTCTTTCATGCAGTTGTTCCATTCTCTTAACATATGGATGCTTCCTAGTGATCATATGTGATGATGTTGTATTATTGGTGCCACTTGGAAAGGGGTGTCTACAAGATCACTTTTGCTTAAATGTATGGTGGGAACATACTTGATGCTAGATGAGGTTATCACCTTTCTCATGTCCCCTTTTCTTTGGTGTTGATGTTTTGTGGTAGCACACTATACCTTGGTGGGATTTCCCTAGGTGATATGACTTGATGTTGTAAGTTTGTAACATTTACTAAACATTGACTAGCCGGAGTATGTGTAATTAATGATGTAATACACATGTGATGTGATATTTCCTAAGTTTGGGTTAGAGAAGGAAGATATTATAAATTTTCTTGATGATCAATCCTTTTCGTAAGGTTTGACGGAGTATTAATCATGTATTAGTCCTTTGGTGGTGCACCCTAGAATCAAACCTAGTTAGAGCTTTTAATTTGTCATTATGTCGAGTTTTACTAGGGAGAACAACTTATTTGCATAGTAGAACAATTTATGGAGTGCTGCCCCCCAATTCATTGGCACACATATTCATGGCGATTTAATCGGTTGGTGACTATTTGGAGGTTGGAATTTGTTTTAATTAAAAGTTTAGCCATAGTGCACACATGTTGAGGTTGATTTAACCATTCATTGGTTGATATAATAATTTAGAAGACTAATACTTGAGCGCCCTCCTTCATTGGCCTCTTTTCATACCTAGGATAGGTTTGTTGGAGGTTATGAAGGCTTATTCTATGAAGCACTCTCATATGGCACAGGTTCCAAGGCATGTGGAGGAGTTCCTTTAACATTTGTGAATAAGAAGTGTAACAACCATGGCACACTTCTCTAGGTCGCCTCCTCTTTTGCACATGCTTTGAAGTGAATCAATCAATGATATAAAACAACGTTATATTTATCTTGTTGGCAAATTTAGCACTGAGGCTCTGAAATCTAACTTATCAGCAATACCAGGAAGATATCAGAAATTATCAAGAAACTTTAAAAAATACAAAAATTATCATTCTCTTTTCAATTTTTTAAACATACAAGGAAACAATATCAAACAAAAACATTGCTACATAAATATGAAAATAAAATTGATATATAAGACGTATAAGATCATGTCAAGCGGAACATCACACATCAATATTGAAATATGATATCTGTCCTGACTTTTGAGTCATAAGTCTTGACAAGATGATACAAAATCACATCAAAACAACAATAAATGTATCTCATGAGATGAATCATCAGGAAGTGTCTAGATACTACAACCACAAAGGAAACAATGATTCCATCTACACCTTTTACAGGCAAAGACGACTGCTGCCACTCTTCCTGTGTAGTAGGTGGACGTGCTGAGATTGATCGTGAGGTGGAAGGTGATCGTGCCACTGTTGGGACTGTGTAGGGGAAGCGCTATAAAGTTATAAACACAGAAGTATTCTGCAATAGAGATTGAATACATAAAAGTATAATCGATAATGAATGAATAATTACAATGCTTTCATGGCGGTATAGGCATTGACTAGTCATGAGAGTGAATAGATGTGACCTATGACTCTTCATTAAATGTTAATTAATTAATTTTTGGTTTAGTTACCAATATTATTTCATTATTTTTATTATTGTAGTTATTATTAATATAATTTTTTTATTTAAATGACACACTAAGATGGAGGGTAATGGAGAAAAGGTTGAAGTTGAAGTGGGATGTCTTCCACCTCTTCCCCTAGTTGGCAGCCTTTGTGGAGGTGGTCACATTGGCTGCAATGCACTCTCAATCTCCTCCAAATATGTTTGTGCTAAAAATGGATATTCATCTTCGGATTCCTCCTCCTCCTCCTCCCTCAACACATCATCAGCATGCTCCAACCACTTAGGGGTATATTCCTTGACATGCCTCTCAATCTCCACCCTCCACAGACCCGTGGTGTCAATCTCATCTAATTTAATGCAATCCATGTTAGGTGCTTTGTCAATCTTCTTCACCCAAAGCCTCAGATTGTAGTAAACATTGACCATATCATTAAGGCAGTGGAAATCTAACTTGTATGAGAGCCATTTTGTAATTAGAGGATGATGACCCATGGGCATAAATTAAAATTAATGAAACAAATAATTATAAAATTCAAATTTTAATTTGAACATTTATAAATTCTAACCCATTGTGCTTCTTGAAATAAAAAAACTAGGTTGAAATGAAAGAAAAAATGTAATAAGAAAGGTTGAAAATTTTATGAAGGAAAAAAGAGATGGAAGATGGATAAAGAGCGCTAAAAGTGTTTAAGAAAAGAAGAAAACAAGGTTATGAGGTCTTGAGCCCTTCTCCCTTGGCTGAGTCCAAACACTAAGGAAAGGGACATTCGGTGTTGTCATAACAGCCCACTTCCTATTACCCTCACCTCTCAAAAACTTCATACATGACCATGCACTGAGACTAGACAAAATTTTCCATGGTACCATTACTTAAGGAGCCTCCTAAAAATACTTAATCCCTTGTGGGACCCAAGCAATCATTCACCAAATGGCTATTTGTTCTCCTGGGTCAAAAAATATTGCTATCAATATACAGTTTGCATATTTATTATTTTCAAGAATACTGCAGCCAGTACATTTCCTTTTGATAATGAGAATGTAGAGTTTGGTTATGAAAATAAAACCCTACAACTTGTAAACAAGCTACCCATTCGAATCATACTCAAAGTTCAACTTGAGACGAGACACTTTACTGAGAGATATAAAACATATCAAAACCAAAAATAACAAGTGTTTTTCAGCATCAACAGTGCTTTCCCATATTCAAATATGTTTTTTATCCTTTTTGGTCATCAACAAAATCAAGGCCATTTGTTCCATCTGACACTTAACTAACCAAAATAAAATAAATAGACGCTACTTTGGAAGCATTCAAACTCTGAGTCTCAAAAAAAATTAAGTATAGACAATCCAGTCAACAAGGAAGTCATAATGAAATGAATAGACCAATTTATCATTAAATAGAAGTACAACTAGCATCATTCATCACCATCTTTTCCTAACATCAAAAGAGAGTCCCAATTCAAATTCCAATGATTTTACTCATCTAACATTTATTCTAAAGGATTGAACAAGCATAAAATTAACCAGATGGTATGATGAAGGCCATTTAATAAGATGGAAAAACAGAGAAAATCAAAATTAGTTGAGTGATACACTGATATTGGTTCCTCCGAAATTTGATAAGTTAGGAAACTGTCAAGGTTATAACTTATGGCTGGATATCAAAAAGGATGGCACAATCCTATGGCCGGATATCAAAAAGGAGAGCATCCAGCAAAAGAAATACTCTTGTAAATATAGATCCTGGAAAAATAAAGCCAATTAGGGATTATAAAGCCTTTACTGAAAGATATACCGTACACAGTCACTTGAGAAAAATAAGAATATCTTTACAGGTAAGTGCCTGGCAATTTGTTTGAAGTTCAAAACTGGAATCTAAAGTACACATTGTCACCACACGACAAAGTGAAATAAAATCTGAGAACTTATATCAGCACCAAGATATGGACTAAATATGTCAATTTCAGTTAGGTTCTCTTACCTGATCCAACCACCATCCTGTAGTTGGAAAATGACATCTACCAAATTCAATATTGGTACACTCAAATTTGGCGGTATCCACTGCAGAAGGATACACAAAATCATGTTAAACTTGATGTTGAGACAATACATGCAGAATAAAATATTGTAAATACTTGCATAATTGCCATGCACCATAGTTGAAAATCATCTGACATGAAAAGTGTGCTCAAACAGCACAGCTTACATTTTTATGTTGTTTCAGTTACATTGAATTCCAAAAGAGACAACAACCTCTTTAACCAAATTCTCTAACTCGGAGGTTTATCCAAAAAAAGTAACCACTATTTTTCACTTTAACTTGTACAGTTTTAAAATGGATAATAGATAATGTTGAAGTAACTGAATATACCAATGCTAAAAGTCCCTGATTGATCACCAAAATGAATCTGGACAATTCACTAAGATATCACCTCTAAATTTAAATGGAATCCATTCTTTTTGCAAGAAAGGTGCCCACTGAGATGTTGCATTTGAATTGAAAATACACATCAAAAGGTAAATATGAACCATCATTCTATAGATAGAATCAATCTTTGTGTTTACTACCCAAATAAAAGGTTGGATATGCGTGCTGTGTCATGTAACATCCAAAAGGGAAGAAAATTGGATGAGATTAGATGATGTCCTATTCCTTTAAAGATTTATGAATACAAGTGTGTGATACACAGAGAAAGTCTATGTATCCTTGAGTTTTTCAACAACAATACCTGACATTACAATGAACCAAGGCTATTCAGAGCAGGGAGCAGGAGTGGAAAGAGCAATTTTCAAGAACCTTCTAGTAGTGGAGAGTTCTGGTAACGTTTTTCAAATAACACATATTTTAATATATTTTGATGCATATATATTCAAAACAAAACATGTGAAATGCCAAATTAGCTGCAGAAAACATAAAGACATAGATCTAACTACTGGATTAATGAGGATCATTAAATCATCAACCATTTAGTACACGTATAACATCATTAAATCATCAACCATTTAGTACACGTATAACATCAATCACGGGGAGGTTATAACCATAATCACCAGACTCGGAATCGACAATAAATCAGCGAGGCAAAAGAGTCAGAGTTTTGAATCAAATCGTGAAAAAATCAGCAAATATAAAAAATTAAATATATACACATTTAAATTTTAAAAAAAATAATAATAATCATTGATATACAAACTAGCCTCTTTGTGGATTGTTGCAGCCTAAAACACACTTAACCACAGAAACTATGAGTTTAGAACCCATGGTCGCCTCAATTCTTAACTCCTCCGTTTAGACCCAACTCCCAGAGGTCAAGGGGGGGTAGTTCCTACTTACTAGGTCTCTTAAAGGTTTTAATTAGGAGATAAGATTTATTAAAGTTTAATTGAGTTCAATGACAAGCAATCATGCAAACATGCAATAATTTTCAATGACAGGCATGCCTTGCATTGAAATTAAACCAAATACAATTGCAAGAATGTAATGTTCTCTTTTAATTAAATCATTAGAGACACCCGTTAACCTATTTTATTCCCATAGGTTCGAGCAGGTATTAAAGAAAAAGGAATAACTGAGGACTAATATCACTAGGAGGACAAAGGAACATCAATTCAGTATTATTAAGTCATCAGTATAGTAAAGAAGGCCATCAGAGTTAATATCATAAAGCATGCGGAGCATGCAGGTATTATTTCTTCAGACTTAAAGTCAACGAGAGATTAGAATTGCATACATGCAAAAGTAAAGTGCAAACCCTAAAAGTACATGCTAAAAGCTATATAAGAAGGGTCATTGAACCAAAGGGATTATCTATGATTATTATTGTTGAGTTTGGTTTCTAGAGCAGCAGCAGCAAGTTTGGGTTGGAGACGAAGGTCTTCAACGAACAAGGGGTTTCGGTAGTGAAATCTATCTGCCCTAATCACTTCTGGATAGATCATCCAGGTCTATCATCAGTATTCACCATATTCATTCATCTTCAATGATCCAGCACACAGAGGGAGATTTATTGCAGGTTCACATTTTGCAGCTGGGGAACAGCTGGAAATCCTTAGAAGAATTCGCTGGGACTCAAAATCTCAGTCTTTCTTCCGCATGTCATCGCTATCTTTCTCAATAGACTTATCACACCATACACGGTGATTATCAGCTCATTGTTTACATATCCAGGGCAGCCAACAACATATTCGTGGATGAAGGTAGACGTCATCCTCCAAAGCAAAACAATTCACTAGGTTCCTTAGAGGAGGAAAACTCTTTGCATGTGTCTTCTCATCTTCCCAAAAGGTCTAGACCATCACCCCCACAAAGTTTCAACAATAACAGACTACTTCTCCCTCAAAAACGTCAATATCATCAGAAGAAGGGTACTCGTGTAGCTGGGCGTCAAATTCAAGAGAGGAGCACTATTATCTTATCTTTTCGGCAAACACTGCATGCATCTTATCTATTTGTGGACTATCAGCTTGATTATCAGTGGTATGTGTATATCTTCTTACTGAAAATATTTGCCCTATTCTCTCTCCAAATGAGCTATATTTTAGGGCCATTAGACATGGCACTTTTGCATGCACATTGTATTCAACTTTCCAGCACTATTTGAGTATCTGAACAACAAATATATTACCAAATTACAAAACAATATCAGTTGGGATATTACAAAGAAGTAAATAACTACTCACAAAAGCAGTGCCTGCTCCTTGAAATTCACCTTATGAAATTCAACTTGATATCAGTTCACATTCCAACAGTACCCAATAATCACATTCACAATGCTAAAATGAACCTTCTGCAAAATAAATAAAAAATGAACAAGAACTTGGGTGCAATATAAACTGACTTGTGAATTTGGAGTTTGGAATTTGAAATAAAGTGCTCTGAAAAATAAAGAACTTGAACTACAATGCTTTGGAAGTAAATGTGAGAATGAAACAAGAGATTGTTGCATTTTGCAAATGGTTCTGTAAATTTTAAGGTAATTTTAGGTCTCACTTTAGCTTAGGGGATTAATGCTTGAAATAAGTAAAGAAACCTAACTAATGTGTCTACCCCAAACACTTATCTCTTTCGATTTGAGAGAGATTGTTGGGTGCTCAATAAGAGAACACAAGTTTCCCTTCTAGCTCCACAAATCAATCCCAAAGATTGTCGGGCGCTCAACAGGAGGACACTAAGTGCCACGAGACTCCCAACAACCTCTAGCCCTCTAACTCCACTGGTCAACCTTTATTATCTCAATTTCTTATCAAGATAAAAGTTTGGTGTCTATTAATCTAGCCAACTCAAATATTCGCCCTTTCTTATCACCCAGGGTCGGACCAACCAGTAAGGGGAGTGAATACGAGGCAAAGGTTGGGGCAATGTTTATTTAACTTTGAAAGAAAGAATTAAAGAAATTTGAACAATACTAACCAGCACAATATTGCAAGGATGGCAAAGCCAATTTACTTGCAAGGTGTGGGCACATGAGAATAAATTGAAACAAAATACAAACTAATTCTAGCCACTCAATCCACTTGCAATGCAAGGGTGGGCAAGATTTAACAAGTAAAACAAAGAAAGAAGCTAATCCTAGCCCTTCATATTTTGCTTGCAAGGGTGGGAGAACCCAACTTCCTTGCAAACAATGGATGGCAAATTATAAGAATATGAAGTTTGAACCTAGCCACACAACTTTCCTCCTAGTGAAGAAATGGGACAAGCAATGAAAGTAAATGAAATACTGAAATAAAACTAAGTAACTAAATCTAGCCTCTCTTCACTTGCAATGCAAGGGTGGGCAAGCCCTACCTCCTTTGCATGGAAGGGATGGCTAAAAATAACCTTAAATAATACTTGAGAAAACCAACAAGGAAATAAGTCCAAGAGACTCTCTTGGACTTGAAGAATATGAGAAAATAAGAAGGAAATAGACCCCTCGAAGCAATGGACCTCGAAGTGGTTTTGGCTTGAAATTTTATAAAATCTTTATTGGCCAAATTTGAGCATAACCTCCCCACGTGAAATGAAAAACTTGCAAAAAAATAGTGAAATGCCAAATTAGCTGCAAAAAACATCAAGACATAGATCTAACTACTGGATTAATGAGGATCATTAAATCATCAACCATTTAGTACACGTATAACATCAATCACGTGGAGGTTATAACCATAATCACCAGACTCGGAATCGACAATAAATCAGCGAGGCAAAAGAGTCAGAGTTTTGAATCAAGTCGTGAAAAAATCAGCAAATATAAAAAATTAAATATATACACATTTTGAATTTAAAAAATAATAATAATAATCATTGATATACAAACTAGCCTCTTTGTGGATTGTTGCAGCCTAAAACACACTTAACCACAGATAAGTCTCCCAATCGCTAGGTGTGTTCTTGAAGAGAACTACGAGTTTAGAACCCATGGTCACCTCGATTCTTAACTCCTCCGTTTAGACCCAACTCCCAGAGGTCAAGCAGGGGTAGTCCCTACTTACTAGGTCTCTTAAAGGTTTTAATTAGGAGATGAGATTTATTAAAGTTTAATTGAGTTCAATGACAAGAAATCATGCAAATATGCAATAATTTTCAATGACAGGCATGCCTTGCATTGAAATTAAACCAAATACAATTGCAAGAATGTAATGTTCTCTTTTAATTAAATCACCAAAGACACCCGTTAACCTATTTTATTCCCATAGGTTCGAGCAGGTATTAAAGAAAAACGAATAACTAAGGACTAATATCACTAGGAGGATAAAGGAGCATCAATTCAGTATTATTAAGTCATCAGTATAGTAAAGAAGGCCATCAGAGTTAATATCAAAAAGCATGCGGAGCATGCATGTATTATTTCTTCAGTCCTAAAGTCAACGAGAAATTAGAATTGCATACATGCAAAAGTAAAGCGCAAACCCTAAAAGTACATGCTAAAGCTATATAAGAAGGGTCATTGAACCAAAGGGATTATCTATGATTATTATTGTTGAGTTTGGTTTCTAGAGCAGCAGCAGCAAGTTTGGGTTGGAGACGAAGGTCTTCAACGAACAAGGGGTTTCGGTAGTGAAATCTATCTGCCCTAATCACTTCTGGATAGATCATCCAGGTCTATCATCAATATTCACCATATTCATTCATCTTCAATGATCCAGCACACAAAGGGAGATTTATTGCAGGTTCACATTTTGCAGCTAGGGAACAACTAGAAATCCTTAGAAGAATTCGTTGGGACTCAAAATCTCAGTCTTTCTTCTACATGTCATCACTATCTTTCTCAATAGACTTATCACACCGTACTCAGTGATTATCAGCTCATTGTTTACATATGCAGGGCAACCAGCAACATATTCGTGGATGAAGGTAGACGTCATCCTCCAGAGCAAAACAATTCGCTAGGTTCCTTAGAGGAGGAAAAATCTTTGCATGTGTCTTCTCATCTTCCCAAAAGGTCTAGACCATCACCCGCACAAAGTTTCAACAATAACAGACTACTTCTCCCTCAAAAACATCAATATCATCAGAAGGAGGGCACTCTTGTAGCTGGGCGTCAAATTCAAGAGAGGAGCACTATTATCTTAGCTTTTCGGCAAACACTGCATGCATCTTATCTATTTGTGGACTATCAGTTTGATTATCAGTAGTATGTGTATATCTTCTTACTGAAAATATTTGCCCTATTATCTCTCCAGATTAGCTATATTTTAGGGCCATTAGACATGGCACTTTTGCATGCACATTGTATTCATCTTTCCAGCACTATTTGAGTATCTGAACAACAAATATATTACCAAATTACAATACAATATCAGTTGGGATATTACAAAGAAGTAAATAACTACTCACAAAAGCAGTGCCTGCTACTTGAAATTCACCTTATGAAATTCAACTTGATATCAGTTCACATTCCAACAGTACCCAATAATCACATTCACAATGCTAATATGAACCTTCTACAAAATAAATAAAAAATGAACAAGAACTTGGGTGCAATATAAACTGACTTGTGAATTTGGAGTTTGGAATTTGAAATAAAGTGCTCTGAAAAATAAAGAACTTGAACTACAATGCTTTGGAAGTAAATGTGAGAATGAAACAAGAGATTGTTGCATTTTGCAAATGGTTCTGTAAATTTTAAGGGAACTTTAGGTCTCGCTTTAGCTTAGGGGATTAATGCTTGAAATAAGTAAAGATACCTAACTAATGTGTCTACCCCAAACACTTATCTCTTTCGATTTGAGAGAGATTGTTGGGTGCTCAACAAGAGAACACAAGTTTCCCTTCTAGCTCCACAAATCAATCCCAAAGATTGTCGAGCACTCAACAGGAGGACACTAAGTGCCACGAGACTCCCAACAACCTCTAGCCCTCTAACTCCACTGGTCAACCTTTATTATCTCAATTTCTTATCAAGATAAAAGTTTGGTGTCTATTAATCTAGCGAACTCAAATATTCGCCCTTTCTTATCACCTAGGGTCAGACCAACCGGTAAGGAGAGTGAATACGAGGCAAAGATTGGGGCAATGTTTATTTAACTTTGAAATAAAGAATTAAAGAAATTTGAACAATACTAACCAGCACGATATTGCAAGGATGGCAAAGCCAATTCACTTGCAAGGTGTGGGCACATGAGAATAAATTGAAACAAAATACAAACTAATTCTAGCCACTCAATCCACTTGCAATGCAAGGGTGGGGCAAAGATTAAACAAGCAAAACAAAGAAAGAAGCTAATCCTAGCCCTTCATATTTTGCTTGCAAGGGTGGGAGAACCCAACTTCCTTGCAAACAACAAATGGCAAATTATAAGAATATGAAGTTTTAACCTAGCCACACAACTTTCCTCCTAGTGAAGAAATGGGGCAAGCAATGCAAGTAAATGAAATACTGAAATAAAACTAAGTAACTAAATCTAGCCTCTCTTCACTTGCAATGCAAGGGTGGGCAAGCCCTACCCCCTTTGCATGGAAGGGATGACTAAAAATAACCTTAAATAATACTTGAGAAAACCAACAAGGAAATAAGTCCAAGAGACTCTCTTGGACTTGAAGAATATGAGAAAATAAGAAGGAAATAGACCCCTCGAAGCAATGGACCTCGAAGTGGTTTTGGCTTGAAATTTTATAAAATCTTTATTGGCCAAATGTTAGCATAACCTCCCCCTGTGAAATGAAAAACTTGCAAAAAATAGTGAAAGATGCCCAAAATCACTTTGGGACACCTTGCATACAAGTGTACAAATTTTGTATGAAACTTACGAAAAATTCACCGAGTAAAGAGCTTCAAGTAACTCGTAAAAATGAAGATGTTAACAAGATATAATGATGCAAATAAAGATAAAATACAATGCAGAAATTATATGAGAAATTGAGTGAGGAAAGAGTCCTCTTTGTTTTTCAACTTGAAGAAGTGGGACATCTAACCGTAGAATCCCACTCTCCAATCTTAGCAACCTGCAACTTTAAAGGCTTTTGCTACACAAACTAGAAAGAAGTGAGTTCTAAAAGATATATGAAGAAATCATATAATTCAAACAAGAAATTTGAACTTCTTAATGACTAGATCTCACCAAGGCAAAGAAATTTGCCTCTTTGGCCTCCAACCACTTGAGCAACTATAAAGCATAGAAGGAAATCACCATGAGCTCCAAGACGCACCATCTTTCCTCTAAAGATTTTTATTAAAATGCACAAATGGCTGAAAATTACAAAGCTCACAAAAATTGGAGCACAATGGAACCTAGAGAGAGCGCAAGAGAATGAGAGAAATAGAGATTGTAACCCAAATGAGAAGGGGAAGCCTCCTTAAATAGGAAAAGAGTGATGAGAGATCCCAAGTGCATGCTTGCCACTTGTCTAAAGAGTGGAAGAGGAGTCCATGAAGGGGGGCACACCTCCTTGAGGGAAAGCCTCCTTTGGTAAAAAATCCAACTGTGGGGGCGGGGGCTCTTAAGCTTTGTCCTCCATTGTTAGGTCAAAAGAGGGGGACCCATGGAGGTGGGACCCTCTTTTGATCTATTCCACGAGCTTTGTGTTCCCATGGTTGAAAGGGTGCCCCCCTAGGGAGGCAACTTCATTCGTGATGTATAATTGCATGGGGGGGGCCTTTATGCTTCAAACATTATCTTGGGTACATAATATAACCTTTCGAAGTTTTACTTCCCCCCTTTAAGTGACTTTAGTCACTTTTCCAAAATTTGTCTTACTAATTATTTGCCAATTTTCCTGATTTCCTTGAATGACTTAGGAAAATAATGCCTAAACCTTAGCAAAACTTGTCCACATGACTTCAAACTTGATCCAAGGGTGTAGGGGGTCTCATGCCATTGATTTTGGGTACCCTCACCCTTATTTATGGGCACTAAATGCCACATAACCCTCTTTACATTACAATTTTTTTATGTTGAGAGACATTTTTTAATCACCAAAAATTAAAAATTCCGCAAGACTCTGGATAATGTCTAGCATGGTAATATACATCATTTCTAGACCTTGATAACCCCATGGACCCGATCATTAGAACGCCTTTCACCACTTTGGAGGAATTTGAGTGAAAAACTCGGATAATTAAAGTCACTAAAAATGAATTTTAATTATCCAAGGAAAAAAACACTCAATGAAAGGACTTCCCTAATGATAAAGTCCTAGGCAACTAAATTTTACAAAATTTGACCTTCATGCTGACATATCATTACAAATTTTACCCCACAGGGTGCAGAATTCCATGGAGATAAGATGAGAGGAGAAGAAGGAACTGCCTCGCTTGGAAAACCTTGTCAAGTACATCTTGCTTGTCTTCAAGGCTCATGGTACATGGCTTCCCACCTAGTTGGTTAGGTGGTCAACATGGATGATTGGGTTACTATTCCTTCATACTAGCAAGAAAAGTAGAAAACACCTCCAACAAACAAAAGAACGAGAAAAAACAACGAAAATCGAGCTAACTTCCTTTTCCTAGGCATGGACTTCCATAAATCACAAGTTTGAATTGCGTTGATCGAGTCAAACTCGAAAAGTTTTGAATCAGATAGTTTGCTTGCCGACTACAATTTAAATAGGAGAATCACGATTTGACTCGCGATTCTTGTGACTGTGGTTATAACATTGTCATCAAATGATCAAACATTTCAACATATATCATTTGTCATCAACAAACTGTAACAGATAACACCAACCACCAAATTAAATAGAGCATCATACTCATTACCAAAGAGTTGTAAGATGCAGTCAACAATTCAAACCTCAAAGATAGGTTCAACGTTCAAAGTTCAAACTTAAACTCTCATATAATATCTACAAAATAGGCCACAATAAAGACAAAGTACTATCTTCTAGAGACTACTTCTAAACATGAAAAGACAAATAGATCTACTATCTACTAAGATTTCATCTTGACATGAGAAACTTGGTTTCTTTTCCCATGAGGAAGTGTTTGTGAAAAACAAGCAGTAGACACATGGCCCCCACGCAACGCTAAACGTTGTGAAGCTAAAGGAAAAGCTCCTACATCTGAAAACCTTCTTGTGGATGGGGGTGGCATCTCTACTGCATGAATCTTAACACCATCATGATCACCCAAAAGTTCAACATCCAAGCACTCTAAAGCTATGGCTCCATTCTCCAAATTAGCCTCCTCTGGAATGTTGTCCCGACTCCCAACTAACATATGTTCTATCACTTTTCACAACCTCACTCAAGTTGTAGTGCACTTAAACTAAGCTTTCTTCTCAATCTACATTCAAGTTGTTTCTCTTCACATTGCGTACGAATTTGGAGGTGTTCCAACACCTCTACAGAAGAAGTAGAGGTGCACTGCATGTTCCACCATTTGATAGAATTCAACTTATCTCAATCTTTAATTACATGCAAGTTAGCCAAGACTCAAATTTCATTTATGTACTTGCTCAATTTGTTTCGTACTTGAGTACACTCCTCTTCATCAGGGACCAACTTGTCTAATGCAAGCATATACCCATTCTGTACCCTTAGATCTATATGTCATTTTCTCCTAACCCAAACCTAGGGGCTAATCAAGCCAGCCGAGATGGAGAATAATATTTGGGTGTAAGGGCATATGCTAGCATATGGAGTAGACCATTCAAATTATCCTACCTTTTGACCACATGTTCATGAATATGAGCATACAAGATCATCTCTTGGCTCAACAATGTCTTTGATTTGGCTTAGCATGATGTCCATCTACACATACAACTCCCCATTCATCGGTTGATCTCTAATTACAAGTCGATCATACTATAAACTATAAATGGGCTTGGTGAATTACAGAACATACCTAACATGTGCCCAAAACTATCAAATGTAAATGTTACCGTGTCTTTCAAACCCTACCATGGATCACTTGAGACCATACTACCCAATGTCTCTCTTAACTTTAAAAGGCACCTAAACATGAGGTAGTAGCTTGCAACTATGCCCAAAATTGGCAATCAAGAACGGTGTCCACATCCTAAAATTCATGTCCTTAAAATGTGAATGTTACCCTATCTTTCAAACCCTGTCATGAATCACTTGAGACCATATTACCCAATGCATCTCTTACCTTTAAAAGGAACCTAAACATGTGGTAGTAGCTAGCAAATTTGGTCTTTGCAATCTTAAGTAGCTCCCACCTAGAATGATTGTGAAAATGTCGTGGGCCATGCTAAGATTGTTAATATTATTACTTTCTTCCATTTCTTGTCCAATGCATCAATCCATTTATAATCATGATCCTTCATCTTAATAATATCATGCATAAAAAGGTTCAATGTGTGAACCAAACACCCTAACTGAAATATGTTAGGGTAAACATCCTCAATTATTGCTCATGTTGCTTTATAATTAGCGGTATTAACAAGTATGACTGGCATTTTACAGTCTAACCTCTTGAATGATTTTAATTAAGGGTTCTGCAATATTAATAGCAGTGTTCTAACACTCTAAGTAGTCATGGGATGACTGGAAGACTGCACCACTAACAAACACACATCGAGAATATTTATCAATGGTCTACCTTTAATGTTTGTTCAACCATATACCCCATATTTGGTCAATCATTTGTAAATTGTCTAAACACACTATGGATTTTTGCGCTTTCCTTGTCAAGTCCCATTGTTTTTCTTTGTTATACTGGGGGCTTCTATATCCTTTAAGGGCACCATTGATAGCTTGTACCATTTCATGCCAATTGGGTGAGCAAAGAACATTGAATGGTCTTTAACATGCATAGAGAAACCTGAAAATTTTTACATCCACGTCATCCCTAAAACCTTGGTGAAAGTAATCTAATATTGTCCTATGCCTTGAATGGACACACATGAATCCACTAGCATGAGGGGATGGGAATCAACCGCCGAACATTTTATGTGAGCCTAAGATCTAAAGATTCAAACTTTGATCTTTTGGATTTGTTTTGTGATGTTCCTCTTCCTTCTTGTATTGGTTTCTATCTTTCACTAGCACTTGGTCACAAGTTTTGACTCGTATAGTCTTACCTTTATCCCATGGCATAATCCCACACAGATGCTTTCTCACACAAATATATGAGCCTATGTAAGTTTTATGACAATGGGGGCATATAAATTGTGTCATTCCACCCTCTTTCCCTTCCCTAAGCTTTGTCACATACTTTCACAAGGGTGTTGAATTCTCTTTGTGCCATCATCATTGTCAACTTCATTATCAGCATCACCTTCAATTTCTTCCTCCTCTCCAAGGTATGTGACACTACCTACTTCTACATCCTCCTCATTGGTATTTCGACCTTTGAACAACACCGTCGTGATAAAAAACAAGACTAAAAGGAAAAACCACATACCCATTGTTCCACCCCAAATCCTCTACAACGCACCCAACTAGATGTGCAAAAGCGGGGGGGGGGGTCCTTGTAATATCTACATCCAGATATTCTCAAGGATTACTCAAGTGAATAATCAACCAATAGAAAATAACTCCATATCGAAAAGATAAAATGAATGTTGAATGATGATTTACACAAGAAATGATGCTTGTATAAATACCCATGCAAATAAATAGCCATGCAAGGGTTTCCTTTGATGAGACGCCACCTTTCATAAGGTGCCTCTTCATTTACATTTTCATTTAATTATTTAATTAATTTATCAATATTATTAATATTTATTAATGCATATTTATTATATATTTTGTTCATTACATTGCCTTCCTGTTAAGGGAAGCTTTATTGAAGACAAGGCTTACGTCTGAATTCTTGTCTGTAGTGACATCTTCTCGATCTTTGTGTTAGTAACTGCAACACACAACGAAACGATACGAGTTACAAATTCCCAAGAAAAATTGATGCATCGTTTCTAAACTTGTCCATCCAAGATCTATCTTCATTGGAGTTGTTTGTTGATCGCTTTGTTGGATGGAATTTCTCGTTTTCTATTTAGCTTGTTCATTTTGTGTTCTTTCTCTTCTGAAAACATAACTCCTCCATTTATGTTCCTTTTTACCCTATCATGGGTCAAAATGATTTTTATGGTTTGGGTGTCGGTAAGGAGATTTTGTTGTTGTTTTTTGCTGGAGTGGCTTCTTGTTCCTTACCTTGAATTTGTTTTCCTGAGAGTCTAGAAGCTTCCTTCTAGATTTTCTCTAATTTGTTCTCTAATAGAGTGTTATTACGCTCAATCTTTTCGAACCTTTCAAAAATCAGGATCCGCCTTTGATACTAATAACTATAGAACGATCATGGTCGGCCACACATTCTCGAAGTTATATGCCATCGTTCTTCATAGGAAACTGTTCAGCAATTAGACGAAAAAATCAACAAAAAATATGCAGAACTCAAAGCGGACATCGACAAAAACAATAACGATCTAACAGGGCTCAAGGCAAGACTAGATCAAAGCATTAGTACATTGCAAGCAGAACAAAGGAAGACGCAAGAAACTCTCAACATTATCTTGGCCAGACTACCATCACACACCTCAAATCCCCCACCTGGCTATAACCTAGACCCTTTCAATACACCTCCTCCAAATATGCCTAAATCGTTGGGCTAACCCGACACGACGCCACCACGCGAAGTTCCCCTCTTTAAAATTCCGTCGATATCAATTCCCCAAGCACACGAATACCAGATAAGGGTAAAACTAGAGTTACCCAAATTTGATGGAGATGAGAAGCGATGCATCGCATGGATCAAAAAGGCTGACGAATACTTTGATATCTATAGCATACCCTACGACAGCGAGAAAATTAAGTATGTCGCCATGCAGTTAGAGGGAAATGTGTACAATTGGTACAAGTGGTGGAAGACAACAACTCAAGTCTGCTCCTTTAATTGGAACACCTTTAAAAATGATCTTCTTAAAAGGTTTCAAGGCGTAACCAAGAAAGACTTCTTTGCCAAGATCACCAGGTTGCAGCAAAAAGGTAGTATAGATGAGTACACATGTGAATGGGAAGTTTTGGCAACTCAAATTCCAGAACTAACCGATGACCAATGTCTGCAATCATACATACTTGGACTAAAACCACACATTTGGGAAGAGTTAGAATTACATAACACTTCTACCATGGGAGAGGCAAGACATAAGGCCAAGATCATCGAGAACAAGTTTAAACATTCCACTCAAGATATTTTCGACAAAAACTATTCCAAGGGGAATCCACCCCAATCAACGAATATAGGAACTTCAAGGTATACACCGCCGCATTTAAGGGAAGGAGCAAAACCTAGTTTAGAAGCCCAAAGGATGAGGGAAGGAAAGTGCAAATATTGTGGAGAAAAATGGGATCCTAAACACAGATATTTGCAAAGAAGCAAACCCCAAAAGTTGTATGCATGCGAAGTTGAAGAAGATGAAAAATATCAGAATGTGAAGAGTCAAGTGAGGAAGATACAAGAACCCAGCATGATTGCACTCTTACACCAAAGATCTCATTAGCTGCCATTACAGGGATATCCCAACCACAAACACTGAAGCTAAAAGGACATATTAAAAACAACAATGTTTCGATCCTCATAGATAGTGGCAATACACATAACTTTATTAGTGTTAATCTTGCTAAGGTATTCAACTTATTCGTTTATCCAATGCCTAACATGAAGGTTATGATAGCAGATGGCACGAAGATTAAAAATGTGGGAAAATGTCACAAGCTTAAATGACAAATGCAGAAGTATAATCTAGACTCAGACTTCTTTGTTGTACCTCTTGGAGGAGTAGACATTGTGTTGGGGATCCAATGGTTGCAAACATTGGGTTGTTACTCCGCTAACCATCAAGAGCACTTCATCCAGTTCAATTAGCTAGGGAAAGAGTACAAGTTGTACGGTTTCCAACCACCCCAAACTCAATTGGTTACATCACATCAGATGGAAAGGCTAATTCGAAAAGGAGCACCTGCTTACGTAATTCAATGTCAAGAGATGGAGCTGCTAACATGTGAAGGAGTTGACTGCAACCCTCAGGAGATACAAGAGTTAATCCAAAAACATCACAAAGTGTTCCAAGAGGTTCTGATGGAACTCCCACCAAACAGGAAGATAGAGCACTTAATTGAGCTAGAGCCAGGGGCAAAACCTGTAAACATCAGACCACACAAATATCCCCATCATCAAAAAACAGAAATTGAGAGGTTGACCCAAGATTTGTTAAAATGTGGAGTTATTTCAAAAAGCAGAAGCCCTTATGCCACTCCAATAGTGCTAGTTCGAAAGAAGGATGGGTCCTTCAGGTTATGCATAGATTATAGAGGACTCAACAAGGTCACAATTAAGAATAAATTCCCTATTCCGTTCATCGATGAGATGATGGAAAAACTTCATGGTGCCAAGTACTTCTCGAAATTAGACCGGAGATCGGGATATTACCAAATCAAGGTTAGATTAGAAGACATAGCCAAAACCGCTTTTCGTACTCATGAGGGCCGTTATGAGTTCAAAGTAATGCCCTTCAGACTAACTAATGCTCCAACCACCTTCCAAGCCACAATGAACGAATTGTTCCAGCCATATTTACGAAAGTCCGTATTAGTATTTTTTTATGATATCCTCATATATAGCAAAACATGGAGAGAGCATGATCTACACTTAGATCAAGTACTAACCATCTTGGAAGGGCATCAGGTTTTTGCAAAAATGTCAAAATGCACTTTTGGGAAAGAGCATGTGGACTATCTTAGCCATATAATATTACAAGGAGTCAAAGTCGATCCCAGTAAGATCAAACCAATCATTGAGTAGCCCCAACCAAATAAGATCTCGAAATTACGAGGGTTGCTAGGCTTAGTACTATCGAAGGTATGTGAAAAATTACGCCCATAAGACGGCACCCTTAACAAACTTAATGAAGAAAAATTCATTTTGATGGAATGATGAGGTAGAAAAATGCTTTGAAGCATTAAAGAACATTGTGTCATCAACATCGGTATAAGCAACCTCAGATTTCACAAAACCTTTTATCGTTGAGTGCGATGCTTCAAGAATCGGGATAGAAGCAATCTTGATGCAAGAAGGTCATCCGATAGCTTTTGAAAGCAAGAAGCTCAATAAGAGAGAGAGTTTGAAATCCACGTATGATAAGGAAATGCTTGCCATTATACATGCTCTAACAAAATGGCGACAATACCTCCTAGGGAGCAAAATCTTGATAAGAACAGACCATTGTTGATTAATTTGTCATTGATGCCAACAGTGTATGGTCATTGATGCCAACTATTGAGTCCTTGGTGCCCCTTGTGGAGCCCCTGAGGGTTAGTGTTTAGTTTGTGGTTGTTTTGTGCAAGAGGAGCCATTTTGACCTTGTCCAAGCCCAAGCTTGAAGCCCTTGGAGGCCTTGGAACAATGACAAAAGCCCTAGTTACCCATTGACTTGCTTAAGTGCCCCTAAGTTGTATCTTGGTCCCATTTGAGTCCATTGTCGAGTTCCTTACTCATGGTTGATATTTGGTTACTAGTCTTTGTGCTACTTGTTATGCTTGTACTTGTCTTAGTCTCTTGATTGGTTGTTGGATGGATGATGTGGCTCATGAGTCATGTGTGTAAAGTATTTGATGTGTTGATGGTGAATTCCGTTGCTTGCATTGGATGGTCTTGAGGTTGTTAAGTTCTTGTGAGGTCCTTGAGTCCACAATCTTAAATCTTGATACTCTTGCATGTGGAGACTTAGGTGTTGGAACCCACACTGATGATGGTATATTGGAACCCATTCTTATGGGGTCCTTGGTGTCTTGAACCCACATAAATGTTTTGATGTCCCTTGGACGCTATATGCTCATTGCCATGTAGTAGCCTTATGATCATGCATATGAAGCCCATAAGGTGTTGCAAACTAGTGGTGAGGTCTTTGTACCCCTCTTTTGGGGTGTCGGTACTTTTATAGTGATGAAGATATATAGTGGAACCATTGGATATGTTTTTGATGATATGGAGACCTTGAACCATGATGATGTATGGTCCTATTTGTGGTTATATGGATATTGGGATTTAGATGGAGGTAGAGCCCATGGGCGTGCCTTGATATGTTGAAGAAGACTTTGAAACTTTTGAAGTTGGTGGTATGGTCTTTTGCACCCTCATGTGTGGGGCCTTTGACATCCTGAACAAATTGAAGATTTTAAGGGTATTGGACCATGGGATTGCAAATAAACCCATCATGGGGAGATAGCCCTTGTCGTTCCATTTTCAACGGTAGGTGGCACGTCACGTGGCTCCTTACAGTTGAAAAGATATGAATTTTTGAAGTTGGGGTACCCCACCTTTTTGGGTGAGCCGACTAAACAAAATAGAATTTAATTATTTGTAATTTTGAATTGCATGTTGGCTCAAGGTAATATTTTTTATGTTTCAACATGTACAATCAATCAATCTGATGCTCTTTCACGAAAAGATGAGGGAGGCAAGGCTTATGCAATCTTAGTTGTAGTTCCAGAGTGGTTAGCCGAAATCCCAGGAGAATATGCCAAGGACCCAAACACTTGTGCCCTAATCAATGACCCTAATCAATGACCCTAATCAAGGTTTGAGGTTTGAATGGAGGAATGACATCCTTCGATATAAAGGAAGAATCTACGTAAGCCCTACATCTCGATTTAAAACCAAGATGTTGATAGAATCTCATGACTCCCTAGCTGCAAGCCATGTAGGTTTTTTTCAAACTTAGTATAATGCCAAGAAATCCTTCTATTGGAAGAGGATGAATAAGGACATTCAAAAGTATGTAGCCGAATGTGATGCCTATCAAAGAAACAAAAGTGAAAATGTCATGAATCCAGGGCTACTCCACCCGCTCCACATACCAACCCAAAAATGGGAAGAAATTTCCATGGATTTATTGAAGGGTTTCCCGTATCCGAAGGCAAGGAAAAAATCTTCGTGGTAGTGGATCGCTTATCAAAATATGCACATTTTATGGGTATTAAGAAAATTGACTCCGCTAAACAAATTGCTGAAGTATTTTGTAAAAATATGTACAAATCACATGGATTTCCTAAAATAATCGTCAGTGACAGAGATGCCAAATTCACAAGCAATTTTTGGAAAGAATTTTGCAAACAAGTTGGGATCACTCTTAACATGAGCTCAACCTATCACCTCCAAACAGATGGACAAACGAAAGTTGTTAACAAATGTGTGGAAGCCTATCTCCGTAGTTTTGCCATGGACAAACAAGATAGATGGTTACAGTGGTTACATCTTGTATAATGGTGGTATAAATCCACTTATCATACATTGGCCAAAATGATACCTTTTTAAGCATTGTATGGTTATGCACCTTCTCGATGGAAGGAACTCGCTCAAGGAGATGCAAGAGTACCTACAGTAAAAGTCAACTTGAATAAAACCAAATGGTAATGCAAGTACTCAGGGATAATTTAACTATGGCACAAAATCGTATGAAACAACAAGCAGATCAACATAGCACAGAAAGAGAGTTTGAAGTAGCAGATTGGGTATTTGTAAGACTTCAACCATACAAGCAATTGTCACTTAAGCAAAAGGAAAGAATAAATTAGCTCTCAAGTTTTATGGGCCATACCAAATTATCCGAAAAATTAACCCAGTAGCATATGAATTGAAGTTACCAAACAAGAGTCAAATTCATAACGTTTTTCACGATTCAAATCTCAAAAGACAGTTGGGTCAACATCAAACTGCTCAAATGACACTTTCTACGTTGGATGAAGAAGGGAAACTTGTATTAGAACCAGAATCCATCATCAACACCAGAGAAAGAAGACTACGTTCTCGCATTATCAAAGAATACCTAATTAAGTGGAAGAATTGTCCAAAAGAAGACGCGTCTTGGGAAACAGAGAAGTTCATTTGGCAATACCCGTCATTACCTTGCTTCGAGGACAAAGCATCTTAAAAGAAGAGGGCAATGTTATATATATATATATATATATAAAGAGGGAAATAATAAATAAATATAATAATGTTTAATTAGTCATGAAAAAACATGACTTAAGGAAAAGTCACATTCATACCCCGTAAAACATATATATACGAGAATTCTATTGTCAATTATCATCATCCGGAATTTTATAAAAATAATATTTATTTTTAATCAGCCAGGGCAGATACGTGACGATACAAACTCATAAGCGTTGAACACAACCTTTGAAATGTAGATGGATCAATCCATCCTAAGTCAATTCTATGTGGAACATTGTATTTCCATGGTGAAGTGTCATCAAAAGACTTCATTGCACTGTTATTAGTAACTTTTGTTAGTTGTTGACTTCTTGGATATCTATTTTTGTAACTTGGATGTTGATAGAGAATATTTGTAGCGTTACTTTTCTTGGAATCGATCGTAGTGTCTTCCTGCTTCAATTCTTGTGTATGTACTTCTTTAACTGGGATGACGTCTCGAGTGGTGATTTGAACTGGGTCTATAAGTATGCCTTTTGACTGGTCCTCCAACATTTTGTTATCATTCCGCATCTTTTTAATTGACTCTTCTTGTGATTTGTTGTCATCTTCAACCCTCTTGAATTGTTCTGTTAAATTTTGATTATCATTCTTAAGGTGACGATTTTCTTCTTCTTTTTCCCATAGTTTTCATACGGTGTCTTCATTAGATTGCTCTACCTTCCTAGTAATTTTCAACTTCTTAATTTTTGTTACTAAAATCTTGTTGTGGTTTCTCAACCAGAAAATTTCTCCAGTGTTGCTTGATAACGTGTTATTGACTTTTGTAATCTCCAACTTGTGTGTCTTTTTAATGTCGCCGTCTTCCTGCTAAAGTTCTTTAATTAGTTGTTAATGTCGACAATTCTTTGCTTCCCGGCATCTTAATTTTGTTTGAATTTGTGTGATTTTGTCATATTTGTCTTTGATTATTTTATTTAATCATTTTATTTCTTCTTTATCCTCAGTCGGCTCTTCCATGATTTTTTGGTCTTGCAGATTCTGTTTGGAATGTTTTCCAGTCATTAATTACTTGGTTTGAGTGGTTAATTTCTCAATACACCTTTTTAGATAACGATTCTCTTCTTTATTAATCCATTACAAATATAATGATTTGTAATCTTCAACTGTAGACATTATTGGTTTCTTTATAATGCTCTAGAGTCTAACTTGCCCAATACTGCTTGTAATTGCAATTGTAATTCTGATTTTGTAATTGCCATAGTTCGTGACTTCCAGTTTTATTTTCTTCGATAATAATGGATGCAGGTGCAAGAATCCTAAGTGGCTCCTTTTGTAAAACTTCTTCCTTTGACTTCTTGTAGGTTGTATGTAGATTGGATGGTTGGGAAGAAGGATTGTTACCCTCTACACCTACGTTCAAATCTCGTGGATTACTTTTATAAAAAGAGAAAATATTAAGCTTTAGGACTCACCCTTACAATATATTTTCTTAAATAGACTTGTAAAGCACTTTAATCTTTCTCAATCTAAAAATACAATTGATCCTTCACTCTATAATTTATTTATTCTGTCTTTATCATAAAAACCTTTTTTATTAATGTAATTGTTTTTATAAAACCAAATGTAGTCTCATAAGACAATGTGTTATTTTCTTTTTCTTATTCTTTTTTGTTCCTTTTTTCCTCTTAATCTTTTTACTTTTTTGTTTTTATGGCTTGTTTATAAAACCACATGTGGTTTTTATAAACCTTGTGTTGTTTTATTTTCCTTTTTCTTCTTTTTATTGTTTTACCTCTTCTATTTTTTTTTTGGTCAAAGACCAAAGTTTTAGGGAAACCCTAGGATAATGGTTAAAAACCAAATTACACAAAGTGTAATAATGGCCAAAGGCTAGATCTCTTTGATACCAATGTAATATAAGTATCTTTATATTCTCAGGGATTACTCAAGTTAATAATCAACCAATAGAAAATAACTCCATCTCAAAAAGATAAAATGAATATTGAATGATGATTTACACGAGAAATTATGCTTGTATAAATACCCATGCAAGGGTTTCCTTGGTGATGATGCTTGTATAATAACCCATGCAAGGGTTTCCTCTTCATTTACCTTTTCATTTAATTATTTAATTAATTTATCAATATTATTAATATTTATTAATGCATATTTATTATATATTTGGTTCGTTACGGTCCTTTTTCCATTCTAGGGGTCCAAGTTGGGGTTGCTTTATGTAAAAGTGTTGGCTTATCGAAGTTCCAGACCTCTTGGTCGATCATGGCAAGTCCTCTTGGTCCCCCATTGATGGGTGGTAATTCATCATCATGTCAGGCATTTATGCCTTGGATAGGTATTTTTTTTTTAGAGTAGGGGAATCGGTAACTTGTCAAACTTGCCTGGGCCAGGCCCAGGTTCAAACCTTGGATAGGTATTAGTGCACTTTTGGGTGACTCCATTAGGACAAAAGGCTTAAGAGCCGCTAGACACACTCATGATTTCAAGATTTGCAAAGGTGATTGCACTTCTAAGGGTTGGCATACTCGCTTTACCACACCTCTATTATACCCACTTGGACCTCAATTTGTTGTATTACCCCTCCCTTTTAGTCATCCTAGTCAAAAAATGCAAATCGTCCACCATTAAAAGCAACTTTTGAAGGTTGTGCCAAGCAACAAGTTGGTCGTTGAGGGAAAAAGACACTTTGTTGGGGTTAGATGGGGTATGACGTCCTCCTTCCAAGCTCAAGCTCAACCTTGTTGAGGTTAATAATTAAGCACATGATTGCTAAACTAGATGAAAACAAGTGATGACTACGACCATGCAAGATAGTGATAAAACCATAAATATGGATAAAATATAAATATAATTGATAATTGAATTAATGATGATAATTTAGAGTACATAGAGTAACTTCAAATAGTCCATCTCGTGACTAACCGAAAGGGATGCGACCCCTCAATTAATATTACAATTTATTAAGTATCAAGTATTATGAGCTTTTATTTATATATTTACATAATATTTTATGTATGTAGCAAATAGCTATGCATCTTTGTTCTAGATAATGAAAGAAGGTGGAGAGAGAGCACCCAAGTCCTTATCAAGGTAGTAAAACCTCCCTCTCATCTTGTAATAGATAAAGCACCTGAAGATGTGATGCTTCCCCGACTCAAACTTCTATAAGTGGCATAGCTAAAAGGCCCAATCAAAATGATGGATGTCGTGATCAATCTCAACTCTCAACTCAAAGTCGATGAGGGACAACCTGAAACTATCCAAGTAGAACCTTTAGGCCATGCATCTAATTTTTTTGCATGTATGATATGATATGAACCGTTTCTAAATCATCCACAAAACGAATCGGCCTATGGGACTACAGGTGCTTACATTTAATGTGGCAATTCCATTACGTACATGGATAGAAAAGAAAAGAGAACAAATCAAAGGTTGGGACCAAAATATTGTTGAATTATTGTAACTTCAAAGAATATTCTAAATGTATTTTATTGATGGAACCTTTCAGAGATGTTATTATTCCTCCGTTAGGATGATATTATTGTATTAGGTCAATAGAGAGTCATGAGGAAAACCCTCCGTTGTAAGTCGGGTCATTAGCACCCTCCTAAATATAATATTAAGTTGTTTTGAGTCCTCTTAGAGAAGTCGACCCAGTCAAGTTTAGTGGCGCCAACTTAGTTGAGTTAAAAGTTAAGTGAGAGGAAGAATATAAATAGAGTGAGGCGCTCCTTATTTGAAACACACAAACACACACTTATGTAGCGCATGAGAGAGAGAGAGAGTCTTATCTGCAAGGAGGAGAAGGACCAGTCTGAGATTTTATCTTTTATCTTTTTTATCATCCATATTGAGGAAGCTTTTCTTGTTGGGTTTTTCCCTTAGGGTTTTCCCAAGGTAAATCTATGTTGATCTTGTGATATTGTTTCTTTCAGTGATCCTATATATGTTATCTTGTGAAATTAAATTGAATGTTGATAATCTAGCTTAGCATATAGAATCTTAACATGATATCAGAGCTAACCTGAATAGGGCAGCTTTCACAAGGTGAAAAATCCCTCTGTCCGTCTCTGACAAGAAATTAGGGTTTCAAAGAAAATTGGATTTTGAAGATCTGGCTGCATAGAAAGTTGCGCCCTCCTACAGCGCATCCACTAAGCCTGAGATCGAATTTTTTCAGTGGGTAGATCTCCGGGAAAGTCAAACCCTAATTTGACACAACCAAAAAACCAGAAAACTGCATTGCAAAATCTCACAAGTCAGTTTTGAAAGGTGAAGACTTGAGATCTCCAGAAACCAAGCACACCAGTCAACTCGCCTCAGTCAAGCGCATCTCCTGGTAAGATCAGTTTCTCATTTTCAAGAATTTCAAATTTTTGTAATCTCCTGACAAGATGGCTAAGCACCAAGCTTGAGGACAAACTAGAAGGCATAGAGAATTACCGAGCATGGAAATACAAAATTGGCCTCATTCTCAAGGAGAATTATCTTGTCAAATATTTCGAGAAAGAAGTTGCATAACCTGATGAGGCTAAAGCTAAGGAGAAGCACAAAAAGGATCTGATTAGGGCACAAAGGATTATTGCCGACCCTATCAAGGATCACTTGATCCCTCAAGTGTCATCCAAGAAGACTCCGAAAGAAATGTATGATGCCTTAGCAAGGATGTATGAAGGAAGAAACATCAACAGAAAGATGAATCTAAGAGCTCAATTGAAGAGCACCAAGATGAGTCATGGAGAATCCATCCAGGACTATTTCACAAGGGCCTCCCAGTTCAAGTAACAACTAGAAGCCATTGGAGACACACTTGATGAAGATGAGTTGGTTATGACTGCTCTCAATGGTCTCACTAGACCCTCGGATTCATTCATCCAAACTATGTGTGCCAAAAAGGAAAGCATGAAGTTTGATATTGTATGGGAAGATTGTATTCAAGAGGAGGCTAGGGTGGCCAATAGAGAAGCTCTACTGAAGGAAGATGATCAAGCCCTAGCCACCCATACCAAGAGAAGAAGAAGTCAACCCAACTTCAAGAAGGGAAACCACAAGGAGTCTCAAACTCCCAGAAGATTCCAAAGAACAAGAGAAAGTTTTCCAAAGAGGGACTACTCCAACTTTTAATGTTTCAATTGTGATAAGATAGGATACATTGCTAGAAATTGTCCTTTAAAGAAAGCAAAATACAAGAAGAGGAACAACAACAAAAGACATCATGCACATCTAGCTGAAGATGAGGATGAAGAAGAAGAAGAAGGACCTCAAAGAAAGCAAGCAAGAGAAGAAGATGCAGAAGAGTATGTACTATTCTCTGCACTCTCTGGGTCTGTAAAACCTGGAGAAGACACATGGCTTATTGATAGTGGTGCTTCAAAGCACATGATGGGACAAAAGAAAATTTTGTCAAAACTTGAAGAAAAGAACTCTCCTCAGAAAGTATCTCTAGGAGATGACTATCAATATCCAATCAAAGGAATTGGTGAAGCAAGCTTCAGGAAACCCCCTAAAGATGAAGGAAGTTTTATATGTACCAGGTCTAAAGAAGAGCTTACTTTCTATCTCAACATTAGATAAGAAAGGATATAGAATTGCATTCATAGATGGACAAGTACTCATGTGGCCCAAAGGAAAGCCAATTGAAGATGCAGTTGTCATCGGTGAAGAAGAAGGAGGCCTGTATAAACTCAAGGGACATTTAGAAACAGCCATTGTTCATGAGACCACTAACCCTAGTGAACTATGGCATAGGAGGCTTGCCCACATAAATTACAAAGCACTACCTCATGTGAACAAAGTAGTGACGAGATTACCAGACTTGAAGATCAACCATGAAGGCATTTGCAAAGGATGTGCAAAAGGAAAGAATATCAAGAATTCATTTCCAAAGAGTGAAACAAAAACTAAAAGTAAGTTGGAATTAATTCATTATGATGTATGTGGTCCAATGTCCTCCACATCCTTGAGTGGTTTTGAATACTGTTAAGATTCCATATGCTAAGCTAGATTATCAGCATTCAATTCAATTTCATAACAAAAGCATATAGACAGGATCATTAAAAGAAACAATATCACAAGATCAACACAGATTTACCCTGGAAAAACCCTAATGGGAAAAACCCAGCAAAAGCTTCCTCAATATAGATGATCAAAAGATAAGAGATAAAACCCCAAACTGATCCTTCTCCTCCTTGTAGCTATAGCTGTCTCTCTCTCTTATGCGCTACACAAGTGAGTGTGAGTGTGTAGAAATGAGGAGAGCCTCACTTCTATTTATATTCTTTCGTTCACTTGATTTTCCACTCCAACAAGTCGGCCCCACTAAAATTGACTCGGTCGACTTCTCTAGGAGGACACAACCAACTTAATATTATATTAATTAGGGTGCTAATGACCCGACTTACAACAGAGGGAATTTCCTCATGACTCTTAGTAATTCTCCCGATAGGAACATCAGGGATAATAAGTAAATACACTTCAAAGTTACAATAATTCAACACTCTCCCTTAATGAGAAGGGTATTCTACAACAACATCAACAACAGCAGCAGGAGAAGGAGAGAGAGCATCTTCAACAACATCGGGGTGATACATCTATAGATCATTGGAAGCTTTTTCAACATCTTTGACATATAGTCTTCATCTTCAACTTCAGCGGCAGCAACAATCGTCAGCACTTTAGTCTTCATCAATCAGCAGCATCATCATCAAAAATACTTTGACCTTTCGATCATCATCATCATCCGCAGCAATTCTCTGAGCAACATCATCATCACACTCTGATCTTTCGATCGGCAACATCATCATCGTCATCATACTCTAATCTTTCGATCAGTAACATCATCATCATCGTCATACTCTGATCTTTCGACTAGTAACATCATCATCATACTTTGATCTTTCGATCAATAACATCATCATCATCATCATACTCTGATCTTTCGATCAGTAACATCATCATCATCAGCAACAACCTGCAATCCACAATACGAAGACGAAAGTCTTCGAATCACTTTTGGACTTACGTCCAGGGATGATTCAATCCTACCACATTCTCGACGACCGAAGTCACCGAATACAATTACTAGATAATCACTCCCTATCACTTTAGGACTAAGTCCAAGGATGATGCAATCCTACCACATTCTCAAGGACCGAAGTCACCGGATCTGTTCTGAACAAATGTTCAGGGATGATACAATCCCACCACATTCTCGAGGACCGAAGTCAGCAGATCCATTCTGAACAAATGTTCAGGGATGATACAATCCCACCACATTCTCGAGGACCGAAGTCACCGAATCCGTTCTGAACAAATGTTCAGGGATGATACAATCCCACCACATTCTCGAGGACCGAAGTCATCAGATCCGTTCTAAATAAATGTTCAGGGATGATACAATCCCACCACATTCTCAAGGACTGAAGTCACCGTATCACTTTAGCACAAATGGTCAAGGATGATACAATACTTCTTCTTTCTCGAAACAAGGAGTCAACAGATCACTTTAGGACAAATGTCCAGGGATGATACACTCCCACTGCAACATCACTGCTCCCCCTTTCGGGGAAGGTCTTTCCGAACAACACCAAGCTTGTCTCGAAAGTATTCGAACTTTACTCGAGACAGAGGCTTCGTCAACACATCAGCAACTTGTTCATCGGTACTCACATACTGGAGCTTTATGGCTCCCTTCTGGTATCATATCTCGAATGTAGAAATACCGGATTTCTATGTGCTTCAACTTATCGTGGAACACTAGGTTCTCCGTCATCTTTATACAACTCTAGTTATCACATAGGATCACGGTGGTATCTAACTCCAAGTTGAATAAACCTGACATCAGCTTCCAAAGCCATATGGCTCACAACTAGCAAAGCAACCTGCTATATATTCTGCTTCAGCCGTGCTAAGAGCAACACTGGACTGTTTCTTGCTAAACCATCAAATCATAGCAGACCCCAGACTATAACATCCACCTTATGTGCTTCTTTTGTCTGAGACACTTCCAGCCTAATCTGCATCTGTATAGCCATACAATATGTAATCATGGTTTCCATCATAGTATAGACCAAAGTCTATAGTCCCTTTCAGATATCTCATCACATGTTTTGCAGCTATCAGGTGAACACGTCTAGATTGAACTAGATACTGACTCAAGGTGTTCACAGTAAAACAAATGTCTGATCTGGTATTTGTTAGATACATCAACGACCCAATAATCTGTCTATATTGAGTCACATCCACCAATTCTGATGATTCATCAACCAGCAACTTCAAGTTGGTATCCATGGGTGTGGCCATGGCTTTACATTCCAACATATCAAATCTTTTCAATATTTCCACTGCGTACTTTCCCTGATTGAGAAAGATTTCTTCTGAGTTCTGGCATACCTCCAGACCTCGGAAATAATGCATTAACCCAAGGTCTTTCATCTCAAATTCTTCAACGAGCTTCTTCTTGCATTCTACAATCTGTTTCTCATTCCCTGACAGAAATAGGTCATCCATATTCAGTAATAGTATGACAAGTTCATCTTCTATAACCTTGTAGTAAAGATTAGGATCGACTTTACTCTTGGTAAAGTCCAAGCTCGTCAGGAAACTATCTATCCTTCCATACCAAGCTCTAGGAGCTTGCTTCAGACCATACAGGGCCTTCTTCAACTTGCATACGTGAGTCCGTCTGTCTTCAACTTCAAATCCTTGCGGTTGTTCTATGTATACTTCTTCTTCAATCACACCATTCAGAAAGGTCGTCTTCACATCCATTTGGTGCAAGTCCCACTTCATCATGGATGCAAGTCGCATGATAGCTATAATCGAAGTATACCGTGCTACTGGTGCAAATGTTTCTTCATAATCAATTCCCTCTTTCTGAGAGAAACCTTTAGCCACAAATCTTACCTTGTACTTCTCTATACTTATGTCAGCTGCATGTTTTATTTTGTAGATCCATTTGGAGGATACTCCACTCTTGCCTTCTGGTTTGGGAACTATATCCCAAACATCATTCTTTATTATAGATTGATACTCTTTCGTCATTGCTTCTACCCATTCTTTATTTTGTACAGCTTCTTCATAGTTTGTAAGTTCTTGATCTACAAGATCACACATCAAAGCTACATAGTTGGAAAATGTCTTGGGCTTCTTGCTTATCCTTGTGGAGCCTTCAGGAGCTCCATATCTTTCTGCTTCTTGTATAATTTCTCTTGCCCAAGCAGGCTTTCTCTTTCGTGATATCTCCATCGTAGGGGGTTCTTGTGGCTCTATCATATCATGATCTTCAGGTGCTTCATCGTTAGGGAGAAATGTAGCCTCATGCATCTTCCTCATAAACTTCTTCATGTTGACATTTTCTGGATCTCTTGAGAGTTGCTTCTTCATCGAATGCTACATCTCTATTGATTTCCATGTGATGGAATCCAAGAATGTAAATTTTGAATGCCTTGGATACTTCACAGTATCCAACAAATATTCCCTTCTTCCCGGAAAGGTCAACTTGGTTCTTTTCTCTTTTGGTATATGAACATATATTGGACAACCAAATATCTTGAGGTGGCTTACCTCAAGCTTTTTACCCGTGAACATCTCTTCTGGAGTCTTGAATCCAAGAGCACTGTGAGATATTCTATTCTGTACATAGACAGCAGTTCTTGTTGCTTCTGCCCATAGATGCATTGGAAAATCTTGATCATATATCATTGTCTTCACTGCCTCCATGATGATTCTGTTCTTTCTTTCCGCAACACCATTTTGTTGAGGATAGTAGGGAGTAGTTAGTTCCCTCTTGATTCCAACGTCTTTACAAAAAGCTTCAAACTCTTTTGAAGTATATTCTCCGCCATTGTCTAATCGGAGTGTCTTGATTCTTTTGTCTGAAAGATTCTCTATCAAGGCTTTGAATTCCTTGAATTTCTCAAACACCTCGCTCTTTGCTTTCAAGAAGTATATCCATGTCTTTCTTGAATAGTCATCAATAAATGTAATATAATATTCAAAACCACTCAAAGATGTGGACAACATTGGACCACACACATCTAAATGAATCAATTCCAACGTACCTTTAGTTTTTGTTTCACTCTTCGGAAATGGATTCTTGATATTCTTCCCTTTCGCATATCCTTTGCAAATACCTTCATATTTGATCTTCAGGTCTAGAAATCTCGTCACTACTTTGTTCACATGAAGTAGTGCTTTGTAATTGATGTTGGCAAGCCTTCTATGCCACAGTTCACTAGGGTTAGTGGACTCATGAACAAGGGTTGTTTCTGAATGTCTCTTGAGTTTGTATAGGCCTCCTTCTTCTTCACCGATGACAATTGCATCTTCAATTGACTTTCCTTTGGGCCACATGAGTACTTGGCCATCTATGAATGCAACTCTGAATCCTTTCTTGTCTAAAGCTGAGATAGAAAGTAAATTCTTCTTTAGACGTGGTACATATAAAACTTCCTTCATCTTCAGGGAATTTCATGAATCAAGCTTGTAGCTTGCTACACCGATTCCTTTGATTGGATATTGATAGTCATCTCCTAGAGATACTTTCTGAGGAGAGTTATTTTCTTCAAGTTTTGACAGGGTTTTCTTTTGTCCCGTCATGTGCTTTGAAGCACCACTATCAATAAGCCAAGTGTCTTCTCCAGGTGTTACATACCCATAGAGTGCAGAGAATAGTACAAACTCTTCTACATCTTCTTCTCTTGCTTGCTTTCTTTGAGGTCCTTCCTCTTCTTCTTCTTCATCTTCATCTTCAGCTAGATATGCATG
The DNA here is from genome assembly GCA_001517045.1 of Pseudotsuga menziesii. Taxonomy (NCBI): domain Eukaryota; kingdom Viridiplantae; phylum Streptophyta; class Pinopsida; order Pinales; family Pinaceae; genus Pseudotsuga; species Pseudotsuga menziesii. The sequence goes on along the minus strand of LPNX010476258.1, from coordinate 68,598 downwards.
ATTTCTTTTGTTGTTGTTGTTCCTCTTCTTGTATTCTTGTCTCTTCAAAGGACAATTTCTAGAAATGTGTCCTATCTTATCACAATGAAAACATTGAAAGCTGGAGTAGTCCCTATTGGGGAGACTTTCTCTTGATCATCCTCCTTCAGTAGAGCTTCTCTATTTTCCATTCTAGTCTGCTCTTGAATACAATCTTCCCATACAATATCAAACTGCGTGCTTTCCTTCCTAGCACACATCATTGGGATGAATGACTCCCAAGGTCTAGTGAGACCATTGAGAACAATCATAACCAACTCATCTTCATCAAGTTTGTCTCCAATGGCTTCTAGTTGTTCCTTGAACTGGGAGACCCTTGTGATGTTGTCCTCGATGGATTCTCCATGATTCGTATTGGTGCTCTTCAACTGAGCTCTTAGATTCATCTTTCTATTGATGTTTCTTCCTTCGTACATTCTTGCTAGGGCATCATACATTTCTTTCGAAGTCTTCTTGGATGAAACTTGAGAGATCAAGTGATCCTTGATAGAGTCGGCAATAATTCTTTGTGCCCTAATCAAATCCTTTATGTGCTTCTCCTTAGCTTCAGCCTCTTCAAGTTGTGCAACTTCATCCTTGATATATTTTTCAAGATCATTCTCCTTGAGAATGAGGCCAATTCTATATTTCCATGCTCTGTAATTCTTTATGCCTTCTAGCTTGTCCTCAAGCTTGGTGCTTGGGGCCATCTTGTCAGAAGATCACAAAAAATTGAAATTCTGGAAATGAGAAACTGATCTTACCAGGAGATGCGCTTGACTAAGGCGAGTTGACTAGTGTGCTTGGTTTCTAGAGATCTCAAGTCTTCGCCTTTCAAATCTGACTTGCGAGATTCAGCACTGCAACTTCTAGCAATTTTCTAGTTCACTGGATTTCTGCAGTTTTCTGGTGCAGTGTCAAACTAGGGTTTGACTTTTCAATAGATCTACTCCTCCAAAAACTTCAATCCCAAGCTCAGAAGATGCGCTCTAGGAGGGCGCAACTTTCCATGCAATCAATTCTTCAAAATTCAAAATTTTCCCGAAACCCTAATTTCTTGTCGAGGAGAGAGGGCTTTTTCACCTTGTGAAAGTTGTCCTATTTAGGTTAGCTTTGATACCATGTTAAGATTCCATATGCTAAGCTAGATTATCAGCATTCAATTTCAATTTCATAACAAAAGCATATAGATAGGATCACTGAAAGAAACAGTATCACAAGATCAACACAGATTTACCCTGGGAAAACCCTGATGGGAAAAACCCAGCAAAAGCTTCCTCAATATAGATGATCAAAAGATAAGAGATAAAACCCCAGACCGATCCTTCTCCTCCTTGTAGCTATAGCTATCTCTCTCTCTTATGCGCTACACAAGTGAGTGTGAGTGTGTAGAAATGAGGAGAGCCTCACTTCTATTTATATTCTTCCGTTCACTTAATTTTCCACTCCAACAAGTCGGCCCCACTAAAATTGACTGGGCTGACTTCTCTAGGAGGACACAAACAACTTAATATTATATTAATTAGGGTGCTAATGACTCGACTTACCACGGAGGGAATTTCCTCATGACTCTTAGTAATTCTCTTGATAGGAACATCAGGGTATAATGAAATACAAATGATTCTCTTGATAGGAATATCGGGGATAATAAGTAAATACACTTCAAAGTTCCAATAATTCAACAAACACTATATTACATTTATTGATGACTATTCAAGAAAAACATGGATATACTTCTTGAAAGCAAAGAACGAAGTTTCTGAAAAATTCAAGGAATTCAAAGCCTTGATAGAAAATCTTTCAGACAAAAGAATCAAGACACTCCAATCAAACAATGGCGGAGAATATACTTCAAAAGAATTTGAAGCCTTTTTAAATATACTAGAATCAAGAGGGAACTAACTACTCCCTACAATCCTCAACAAAATGGTGTTGCAGAAAGAAAGAATAGAACCATCATGGAGGCAGTGAAGACAATGATATATGATCAAGATCTTCCAATGCATCTACGGGCAAAAGCAGCAAGAACTGTTGTCTATGTACAAAATAGAATATCTCACAGTGCCCTTGGATTCAAGACTCCAGAGGAGATGTTCATGGGAAAGAAGCCTAAAGTAAGTCACCTCAAGATATTCGGTTGTCCAGTATATGTTCACATACCGAAAGAGAAAAGAACCAAGTTGGACCATTCCAGAAAGAAGGGAATATTTGTTGGATACTGTGAAGTATCCAAGGCATTCAGAATTTACATTCATGGATTCCATCACATGGAAATCAATAGAGATATAACATTCGATGAAGAAGCAGCTCTCAAAAGATCCAAAAAATGTCAACATGAAGAAGTATATGAGGAAGATGCACCTCCCAGAAATGTAGAGGCTACATTCCTCCCTAAAGATGAAACGCCTTAAGATCATGATATGACAAAAGCACAAGAACCTCCCACGATGGAGATATCACGGAAGAGAAAGCCTGCCTAGGCAAGAGAAATTATACGAGAAGCAGAAGGATATGGAGCTCCAAAAGGCTCCACAAGGATAAGTAAGAAGCCCAAGCCATTTTCCAACTATGTAGCTTTAATGTGTGATCTTGTAGATCAAGAACCTACAAACTATGAAGAAGTTGTACAGAAGAAAGTATGGGTAGAAGCAATGACAGAAGAATACCAATCAATAATGAAGAATGATGTTTGGGATATAGTTCCCAAACCAGAAGGCAAGAGTGTGGTATCCTCCAAGTGCATCTATAAGATAAAACATGCAGCTGATGGAAGTATAGAGAAATACAAGGCAAGATTTGTGGCCAGAGGTTTCTCTCAAAAAGAGGGAATTGATTCTGAAGAAACATTTGCACCAGTAGCAAGGTATGCTTCGATTAGAGCCATCATGGCACTTGCAATCATGATGAAATGGAACTTACACCAGATGGACGTAAAGACAGCCTTCCTAAATGGTGTGATTGAAGAAGAAGTATACATAGAACAGCCCCAAGGATTTGAAGTTGAAGACAGACAGACTCACGTATGCAAGTTGAAGGCGGCCCTGTACAGTCTGAAGCAAGCCCCTAGAGCTTGGTATGGAAGGATATATAGTTTCCTAACGAGCTTGGACTTTACCAAGAGTAAACCCAACCCTAACCTTTACTTCAAGGTTATAGAAGATAAACCTGTCATACTATTATTATATGTGAATGACCTATTTCTAACAGGAAATGAGAAACAGATTGTAGAATGCAAGAAGAAACTCGCTGAGATATTTGAGATGAAAGACCTTGGGTTAACACATTATTTTCTAGGTCTGGAGGTATGGCAGAACTTAGAAGGAATCTTTCTCAATCAGGGAAAGTATGCAGTAGAAATTTTGAAAAGATTTGATATGTTGGAATGTAAAGCCATGGCCACACCCATGGATACCAACCTGAAGTTGTTGGCTAATGAATCATCAGAATTAGTGGATGTGACTCAATACAGGCAGATTATTGGGTCGGTGATGTATCTAACAAATACCAGACCACACATTTGTTTTGTTGTGAACACCTTGAGTCAGTATCTAGTTCAACCTAGACATGTTCACTTGGTAGCTGCAAAACATGTGATGAGATATATGAAAGGAACTATAGACTTTGGTCTATACTATGATGGAAACCATGACTACAGATTGTATGTGTTAGACACACCAGGCACACAGAGAGGGGGGGGTGAATCTATGTGTGCAGTCTTTATTACTTTTTCAATTTAACAATCAACAACTAATTCATCAATGCATTATTCTACCATTTGCATAATCATTTCATAAACATCTATCACTTCATCATTTATAAATCATAAGCATCTGAATCATGAAGCCATAACAAGAACCATAGCACAAGAGAAAACAACACCATATGATTTTGTAATCTTTTTGTATTTGTTTTGGAACGGCTACAACCGTGAGGTAAAATCAGCACCTACTCTTCATCCAGGACCCTGCCTGGTTTTCTTAGACCCTGCTAAGAAGGGTTTGAGGTATCCTAACCTCAAAAGCAAGACAAGCTTGCTTTTACAATTACAGCTCACTGTCTAAACATCCTCAACACACACACATATCACTATCAAGTGCGCTTCACTGCCACATCATCTGCTCATCAACACTACTCCTCATCAGCCAATCAACTCTGTTCATCACTACTGCTCGTCATAGGTCTGCTCATCCTCTTCTCTGCTCATCATTCTTCACTGCTGCAATACTGATCATCAACGCATCATCATCATCATAGAAAATTAAGGCATGTATATGTCATCAAGGTTCCAAGATTACCAACAAAGTTTGGAACATCATAGGATATGAATTATACTGTTCATCATAGAGTGTGACATGCCAAGGCATAAGAGTTGTGTCATCACTGTACAGTCAATATTGTTTACTCACTCCTGTACATACCTCTTAGTACATACCACTATCCATCAGCTATCACAGTTCACTGTTGCTCTATCAGTCAAGTCATCCAAGGACTCTGCTTATATGCTAAGATGTCAAGGAGTCTTCTCAGCTCATGTCAACACTTCACAACACATGTCTCTTAAGGCTATCATAGTATGTCACCAGTCACTGTCATTACACATTACTGTCACTGACATGATTGTCACCTTAATGCACCCAATATCTGTCTGTGTACGCTTCCTCGTGTATACTGTTGCTACTCTCATCCGAAATTTGAACAAAACATGTAAACAATACAGTAACATACCTGACCGAGATGAGATAGATTTATCATTGCATGCCTGTGAGAGTAGTAAGGTAGAAATTTTACAACAACTTCTTGTTTGCCATCATGAAGGCATGACCTTCCTACCAAGCTTAAGCAAACTCAATATGAGGACCTTGGCTCAGATTTGGATGTTTAAGATCTTGAACACTGTGGCAAGAAACTTAACTACTATAGAATCCCGAACTCAGAGAATGAGAGAGTTAGGTCTGTGGTTTCCTTTGAATTGTTTCTTTGAGTAATCTTCATATGTTGTAGCCCTCATCTTGCCTCAGTCCGAATTCAGAGCTCATCATAACTCCAACTTCACACCATCCATACTGTTGTTCCATACCTGAACTTCAGAGATACTACATTCACTCCTCCAGCTGTTTCTTCAACGCGAAACTCAGAACACCAACATGATGTTACTATTTCAACTTGGTTTCCTATGATCTATAACATATACTACAGAGAAGCATGCTATCAATCAGCCTGAAACTTCGTTGTCATCTCCTGCATACTGCTATTGTCTCTTTCACCCGAATTTCAGGGCTGTAACTTCATCACTTTCTTTATTATAGCCGAGTTGTATAGTACTGCTTTATATCTGAGGTCAAATCAATTTTTACATTGATCCTTTTGTATGATACTTTACACCTGCTGCTCTTCAAATGCCATCCAAGCTACAGAGCAAGAAAAAACACTTTACTTTAACTGTTACTACGGTTGCCTCTGTAGATAGCCCTTTTTCAAAATTCAAATCATCAGAACTTAATTCTTGCACTGCTGCTGTCCTTATTTAGGGCTCAAAAAAAAACAAAAGAAAAACAAACTACTGCAAAATTCTGCCTCAAGAACAGTCTGAAAATCAAAGAGAGATCATCCTTCTTCAACCCAACAGCTGCTCCACAAATTTTGCCTCAGTAGGCTGTCCGAAATTCCTCAGAGCTCCCACGAAATTTTCTCCTTTCAAAATGAATTTTGATGGGGTATTTATAGTGATTTTTCACTATAATTTGGAGCCGACTTGTCCAAAAATTAATTTAATTTTCTTTTTGAATTCTAGAGCCGACATGCTAAAACAAATATTAATTTTTATTTAATTTTATTTTAATCAACTTGTCACATCCTTCAAAACCTACCATTGCTTAGGGTTTGTTACATGTATTTTTACTATTTTATATTTTTAATTATTCAATCGTCAACCTGCCAATTATGCTTTTGGAGTGTTGAATTGTAAGTGGGCTTGTGTGTAGGTTCCATCATCAAGCTGGCAATATGTGGGTTCAAGACCCAAGGTGCCACAAGCATTAGGTCCAAAGACACCTTTGTTATGACAAGAAGACTTTTTCAATAATGTAGGAGCATCATGGAATTCAAGCCCATCATCTAACGGTGGCATGGATCATTTTCAACTTCAACAGCAATCAACCAAGTGTTTCCAAGTGCCTTCGTAATCTTTTGCCCTAGGGTCATTCCCAAAAGTTCCATGACCTTGTTCTTTGTCTTCCATTTCCATGTCTTCAACCTTTGCTCATGTTTTTCCTTGTCTATTGCCACATTATTAAAAGAGTGTGTCCACAAGCCACTTGGGTCATCATGTCTCACACACACCACCTTAACACATAAGTGTCCAAGTGTCATCACATGTGTGTGTGGGTGCCTTCATCATGCCATCATGTAAGCAATGTGCTTCATGACCTTTGCAAGGGCATCAAGGTCTTCATTAGGAGTTCCAAACATTCACAGGGTTTTTTTTTATATCAAGAAAGAGGCTTCATAGGCTTCTTCAACCACCTCAAGAGACCTCCAGGGGTCAAGATATCACCTGTGGGGTAGATGGGCCTTCTTCTAGGATACCATGACAACATCAGCGCATAAATGACCACAGAATGGGTCATTAATGCCTCTCCAAGCCATTTAGGGCTTCTCCATCGTCTACCAAGGCTTCAAGACCATCTCTAGGGTCTTCAATGTCTTCAGCAAGGTGGTGGCTTCAAGATCCAAGCTTGTGGGTATAGGTACCTTGTCAACTGGGTACAAAGTGCTTCAAGGCACAAACCCACTCTATAAGGGGTCCAAGGCACTACAAGGTGCAAACCCACTTTGTAAGGGGTCAAGGCACTACAGGTGGGACTTGGTGGCATCAATGACATCATGTGGGGCCATTGCAAGTCCATGTTGGCATCAATGACAATTTCATCAACAGTATGGCTATACAGATGCAGATTGGGCTAGAAGTGTCTCAGACAGAAAAAGCACATCAGGGGGATGCTATTGTCTGGGGTCTGCTATGATTTCATGGTTTAGCAAGAAACAATCCAGTGTTGCTCTTAGCACGACTGAAGCAGAATACATAGCAGCTTGCTCTGCTAGTTGTGAAGCCATATGGCTTCGGAAACGGATGCCAGGTCTATTTAACCTGGAGTTGGATACCACAATGATTCTATGTGATAACCAGAGTTGTATAAAGATGACAAAGAGCCCAGTGTTCCATGATAAATCAAAGCACATAGAAATCCAGTATTTCAACATTCGAGATATGATACAGAAGGGAGCCATAAAGCTCCAATATGTGAGTACCAATGAACAAGTTGTTGATGTGTTGACAAAGCCTCTGTCTCGAATAAAGTTTGAATACTTTCGAGACAAGCTTGGTGTTGTTCGAAAAGACCTTCCCCGAAAGGGGGAGCAGTGATGTTGCAGTGGGATTGTATCATCCCTGGACACTTGTCCTAAAGTGATCCATAGACTTATGTCTCCGAGAAAGAAGCAGGATTGCATCATCCTTGGACCTAAGTCCTAAAGTGATAGGGAGTGATTATCCCGTAATAGTATCCGGAGACTTCGGTCTTCGAGAATGTGGTAGGATTGCATCATCCTTGGACCTAAGTCCTAAAGTGATAGAGAGTGATTATCCCGTAATAGCATCTGGAGAGTTCGGTCTTCGAGAATGTGGTAGGATTGCATCATCCTTGGACCTAAGTCCTAAAGTGATAAGGAGTGATTATCCTGTAATAGTATCCGGAGACTCCAGTCTTTAAGAATGTGGTAGGATTGTATCATCCCTGGACTTAAGTCCTAAAGTGATCCATGGACTTCCGTCTTCGTATTGTGGATTGCCAGTTGTTGTTGATGATGATGATGTTGTTGATCGAAAGATCAAAGTACTGTTGATGATGTTGCTCAAAGTATTGATGATGATAATAATGATGATCGAAAAGCCAAAGTATTGTTGATGATGATGTTGCTGATTGAAAAAGACTAAAATGTTGATGATGATGTTGTCGACCGAACAATCAAAGTGTTGTCGCTGCTGAAATTGAAGATGAAGACTATATGTCAAAGATGATGAAAAAGCTTCCAATGATTTATAGATGTATCACCCTGATGATGTTGAAGATGCTCTCTCTTCTTCTCCTACTGTTGTTGTTGTTGTTGTAGAATACCCTTCTCGTTAAGGGGGAGTGTTGAATTATTGTAACTTCGAAGAATATTCTAAATGTATTTCATTGTTGGAACCTTTCGGAGATGTTATTATTCCTCCGTCAGGATGATATTATTGTATTAGGTCAATAGAGAGTCATTAGGAAAACCCTTCGTTGTAAGTCGGGTCATTAGCACCCTCCTAAATATAATATTAAGTTGTTTTGAGTCCTCCTAGAGAAGTCGGCCCAATCAAGTTTAGTGGGGCCGACTTAGTTGAGTAAAAAGTTAAGTGAGAGGAAGAATATAAATAGAGTGAGGCGCTCCTCATTTGAAACACACAGACACACACTTGTGTAGCGCATGAGAGAGAGAGAGAGTCTTATCTGCAAGGAGAAGAAGAACCAGTTTGAGATTTTATCTTTTATCTTTTTGATCATCTATATTGAGGAAGCTTTTCTTGCTGGGTTTTTCCCTTTAGGGATTTCCCAGGGTAAATCTATGTTGATCTTGTGAAACTGTTTCTTTCAGTGATCCTGTATATGCTATTCTTGTGAAATTGAATTGAATGCTGATAATCTAGCTTAGCATATAGAATCTTAACAAATATGGTAAGAAAGAAGTTTCTTGTTGAGAATGGTGTAATATTCCCAATTGTTATTGTGTCATCAATGAAGCATTGTTTGGGCATTAATGTGATCATTTCTTGTAAAATCAGGTTATGGTTAAGGCTTACCTAGTCTACTTTGATAGGCTATACAAACCTCTCGAGGACTGTTCCCCGCTTACATGAGCTCATAAATCCTCTTGGGAGTGCATGTTGACTAAATTGTCATTGATGCCAACAGGTGTGTCTCGATGTGTCTTGGTGCCCCTTGAGAAGCCCCTGAGGGTTTAGTAGTTGTCAATGTCAAAGGAGGCCTTTTGACCTTGTCCAAGCTCAAGTCTGAAGCCCTTGGAGCCCTTGGGACAATGCCAAAAGCCATGTACACCCTTTAGAGTGTTTAAGTACCCCTAAGTTATTTCTATGGTTCCCCAATTGTTTCTTTGGGTTCCCCAGTACCACAACCTTACCCTGTTAGCCTAGAATGTGTCCTTGGTGGGTTGAAGAAGTTGCAAGAGTCCAAATGACCATTTCAGTGGTCATTTGTGTTTTATTGAGGTCACGGTCCCCTAGGAGAAGTCTAGGCACCCCCATACCTTAATGATCAAGTTTATGAAGCATGTGGTAACTTAGCTGACCTAACTAAAGTCCCTAAATTCTTACAGTTGGTCCCTAAGCCTACAAACTACCCTATATTGTAAGCCTTGCCCCTAAAACACTATTGATGTTGCACTATGATGCCCATTGCACCTTTACTTTGGTTAGCCTTTGAAGCCCTCGTTTAGTGACCCTTAAACCCACAAGTCTATTAAAGCCTTGTCTCCACATTAAGTTGAAGTGCTAAAAGATCTTGTAATAATTTAATAAATTACTTAAACCTTTATCCACCTACGTTGACAAGAAGTGGTTAAACATCTTATTATGGGCACTCACACACACTTGGTTAAGGTCATTAAGTACTAAAATATAATTAAATAATAATTGAGTTGTAAGGATAAAACAAATAAATTAAATGTTGAATTAAAACCTTGTTTTTTTCATTAATGAAATAAATCCTTACCCATCTATCCTCACCTAGTTAGGTCGGCCCCACTAAATATTTAAATGTTAAAACATTTTTTTTAAATCAAATTTAAATTATCAAAAACCTAACCTTCTTTAGGTCGGCCCTAGTATAACCTCTCTCTCACACCTACTCAAGTGTATTAATACACAAAAGTTCTTAACAAACATAACCAACAAAAATAGCACCTTAAAAAGTTGCCCAAGATAGATTCGCTAGCCTTGTGACTGAGGAGTTTCGCTGGGATAAAGTATGACTGAGGTTTCCGGGTCATAGGAGTTGTGGACTGAGTTTTTTGTGGAAATACTAACAGCAGCAAGAGACCTGAAGTTAGGAGCAATTGACTGAGTTTTATTTTAGAAGCAGAAGGTACTTTTGTCTTGGGGTCCCAATTTTTGCACTGCCCTCTTACCTTGCAACAATTCCAAGTCTCAATAAGACAGTACAAGTATTATGGGAGTATCCTTCGCTGGTTTAAAGAAGAAGTTCGTGGGCAGCAACAAAGTGCAGACCCGAATCTCTACAGTGATCACTTTGTTTGGGAGTAGAACAAGTCCAGGTTTGTCTGAGGTTTTCTTCATTCTTGTAGGAGTTATCCATGACGCAAACATTCCATACTTGACTAAGTACTGTTGCCCTCTTACAGTCTGAGTATAAGGTCAAATTTGAATTCTGCTATACAAGCACAGTATTCAGTGACAAGGTATGTGTGTGTGCATGTGTCTGTGTATACAGTGTTAATTTGTTAAATAATGTGAACAGTGATGCAGTAAAATGGTATGTACAGTAAGTGTATATAAGTGTGTATAGTGTACAAATGTTTGTATAGTTGAGTGTACAGGGGTAAGTAAACAATACTGGACAATGTGAACAGTGTATATATGTACAATACATGTATGAAATTGTGATCCATCATATGATGATGAATGCCTTGATATGATACATGAAGATGATGAAGTGATGATATATGTTACCCATACCATGATGATGCACTCTATGATGCTGATGCACTCCTACACTTTATGATACTGATGATGCATACCCTATGATGACAATGCTATTTGAAGATAACCTATGATGATGTTCAGTAAAAGAAGAGCAGAACTACTTCAGTGATTGTGTAAGACAAGGTGTACAAGGATGTACATGAGCAGTGTGTGGCAGTGATATATACAGTGATGATTTGGCAGTGATCAGAGAGCAGAGGTTATCAGCAATAGAAAGTTCAGGGTTTGGAGTTTGACAGGTCCACAGTTTCAGCAGTCATTTTCTTCAGGGTGGTAGGGTGGTGCTAGGGCTCACAATATCGTGAGTTAAGCTGTTGTAGCAGCTTGTCAGTTGTAGCTGACGAAGCCTAGGGGTTGTAGCCCCTTCCAGTTGTAGTTGGTAAAGTTGTATGAAATTTGTTTACCCCAGTTGCTGGGTCAAATTTATTTTAAAAAGGCTTCTATGGTTTTAACCCCAGGACTTGGGTTTCCACGTCAAAAATACAGTGTATTGTGCATCTCATTGTTTTTGTGTACATTGACAATATGCTATGATTGGTGATTACCAGCGTGTTTTTGATTAAAATTTTATAATTATGCAAATACTGATTCACCCCCCTCTCAATATTTCAACGGTGCACCCAACTTATGTGGGCACATAAATCCTCTTGGAAGGATGTCCTACTTGAATACACAAGTCAACCTTATTTGTATATTATCAGCTTGACTGATCTTGTTAAGGTAAATGACCATTTTTTAGCCTATGGGAATAATGACAAACCTCTCGAGGACTGTGCCATGGTTACATGAGCTCATAAATCCTCTTGGAAGGATGTCCTACATGAATACACAAATCAACCTCATTTGTATATTATCATCTTGAGTGATCTTGTTAAGGTAAATGGCCATTCTTTATCCTATGGGCATTATTACCCCTCGTATAGCATGAGGTATTGTAATTTGTATCTAATCAGAGACCCAGCTAGGTAGGCTTCCCTTGGAGTGTTATGCCTTTGAGCCATATTTGATTACCCTATGCACAAATATCAATGACCATCGGTTGGCATTTTCATTCCACTAAACAAATAGATGTACGATTATTCGATTGAGCTTTATGGTTACTTAGGAGCATCTATACTCTCTCTACTGAGGCCCAATCACTATCAAGTCAGCATGGTCCCCACACCTCAGAACCATAGAGGACTATGGGTCGGATGAGAGTATCCATGAAATACATCTTCGATGAGATGTCATGAAAGTCATGTCTGAAACACTGTCTCTCAAGAACTAGGGATTTATATCCTTTATTAACTCGGGGTTGAAGAGCATGACGTAGACTAAAACATGGTCCTATGAACTGAACCCCCAAGTAGGTATAGGAGCTAGAGATCTCAATATCCCCCTATCTAAAGAAGAAATGAAGATCAGTGAGTAGCCTCTTTAATCCGTTGAAGATCGTGACCTTGGTTTTACCCAAGTTGACTATCAACTGACGAAGATCACAAAAGTGGGCCAAGGCATCTAACTACCTTTGCAATCCCTCTGGACATGAGGCTAAGAGGACCACATCATCACGAAAAAGAAAAATAGAAATCAAGACCTAGTGGAGAAGGCAACCATCGTCCTCCTGAATGTGCTCTTGTAAGAAAGACTAGCTCATCAATGTAAATCCCAAATAGAGTGGGAAAGAGTAAATCCTCAATGGTGCTTCTCATGAAATCCCTAAATGCCAAATGGTACTCATCTGAAATCCCTAAATGGTACTCTTGATGAAATATGAAATCCCATGGGTTGCGCAAAGGCAACCAAGGACAGAGTCATATAATCTCATAATGCCAATCAAAAGGGTCTCGAAGATGCCAATGTCTCTGAGCCTCTAGAATATGCTACTATGAGGACAGAGTCAAACACCTTCCGAAAGTCTACAAAGAAACAGTAGACTTTCGAAGACTGATAATGTGCCTCCTCAGTGATGGCCTGCAACGTAAAAATGTGATCAGTGGTCTAGTGTGCTACTTGGAAGCCCAACTGTCCTCTAGCTTTGATGAAATCTAAAATCCCGCGGGTTGTGCTAAGGCAACCAAGGACAGAGTCATATAATCTCATAATGTCAATCAGAAGGGTCTCGGAGATGCCAATGTCTCTGAGCCTCTAGAATAATGCTACTATGGGAACGGAGTCAAACACCTTTTGAAAGTCTACAAAGCAATAATAGACTTTCGAAGAGCGGTAATGTGCCTCCTCAATGATGACCTGAAGCGTAAAATGTGATCAGTGGTCTAATGTGTTAGTCGAAAGCCCACCTGTCCTCTAGCTCTAAGTTGTCTCCTCTCAAGCTCCCCAGAAAGCTACATATGGAGAATTGTAGCATAGTTTGGAGAGAGTGTGGCCAACCATGATCGTTCTTTAATTGTTGGGATCAGTAATAGGGCATGATTTATGGATCGAGTGACTAATATGATGTGACCGCATGGTTAAATTAATCAGCCAAGTGACAATCAAGAGCTCGAAGGCCATGTTTGAAGAGTTCAACTTGCAACCCTTCCTCATTTGCTGATCTACTAGAACTCATGGCCCAAACAACCTCTCGGACATCATGTGGAGTGAATAAGAGACAAGAAAGGGGGGAGAGATAACTTGGATAAGGGCTTCCCCAAATGTCATAAAGGGAAGAGGTGTGGGAGAACATGGCTTTTGGATCAAGATCAAGCAAGAGATGGGAGTGACGGGGGAAGATGGTACGCCAGAAATGTATAGGGTAAAAGGGAAGTACTCAGCTTTGGTCTCCTATGATAGATGAAGAGTTATATCAATTTCTTTATAAAACATGGATGTGACATCGAATTTAAATATGAAGGTATAATCATTAACTCTCAATAATTGATCATTTATTTCGTATTTTTTTCTGTTCTTGAATTGTAATGTTCCATTCATGCTCGTCTCAAGAATCAATAATTGATTGGCCATGTAAACATTTTGACTCTCTAGTATTGAAATCTTGATCTATGACTATCATGAGTATCATGAATTATCTATGTGTCTTATAATCTCATTGTGATTACTAATTTGATTTGTAAATGTGTAATTACTAATGTTAAATGTGCATTGATTATGATTTCTATTGAATATTTGTAAACATTTGGATCTATGTCTATATTTTTAATATATATAATTTAAAATATATATATATATAACGTGTCCTACATGTCCTATATATACCAGCATAAATCCATCTTAAACCTGGATCTAGAAACACCGAGAGGGATCCAATTTCTTTAGGTGTAAGTTATTTTTATCTTAAATTTTTAAATGTTCATAAAAAATTACACCTCAAACATTTTGATACCTTTATAGTGTTTGGTAAATCTGGGTTTAACATGGATCTTTTAATTACTTTTTATTTAGTTTTATTATTGGGTTTTTATTATTTGATAAATTAGGCTACATGTTTTTCTCTATGTTCTTTTTTGTTTTAGCAGTAAAGCCTTTAGTGTTTGGTAAATCCGGGTTTAACATGGATCTTTTAATTACTTTTTATTTAGTTTTATTATTGGGTTTTTATTATTTGATAGATTAGGCGACGTGCTTTTCTCTATATTCTTTTTTGTTATTGTAGTAAAAAAAGTTAGTTAATTTAAATTATTTTATAAGTAATTAAAAATGAAATAAAATAAAAAGGCTAGAATCTTCGAAGAAGGTTGAATATATTTTAAAAAAGAGTTTAGCATTTCCAGTAATCGTTAACAGAGTATAATTTTTTTTATTTTTTTTATTTATGTCGGTTAACATAAAAAAAATTATGTCGGCTAGCATAAAGTGACTAACGTGACAGGATCTCCCCAATACTGGGCTGAGAGCACCTCGCTTCACTCAGTGCAATAACGTGTCCTACGTGTCAATAATTGATTGGCCATGTCAACATTGATTGGTTACGCAAAGAGTCCTCCAAGATAGACATCTCCAAGAAATATGCTCCTCAAAGGCACGTGTGGTTCTCCAAGTGAAACACGCACCCTCCAAGTGGCACGTGCATTCAAAATGCCCTGTGGTGTTTTCAAACACCAATTTAAAAATTGCCAACTCCCTCAATATTTATCGGATTTTTATTATAACTACCTTTTGGAAACCCTGTGCGCACTTTGCATCTAATGCCATTGAGGTGGCACAATTTTGGGCAATCTGTTAAAAGATAATTGATCCCTAAACAATGGCATCCCTCTAAAAGGATCAAACCTCATCATATGTGCAATGATGTCCACATATCAACCAGCAAAGATTAGATCTATGAATCAAGTAGATAACCAATCAACAAATAACGCACCCAATTTGAGAGCAAGGTGTCCACAATTAGATAACCACTTTATGAGAAAGGGGATAGCCTATTCTATAAGCCTATAGCATGCCTTCACACATGCCAAATGAGAGAAATAGGGAGGGCATTCAACCAAAAATGATGCCCAATAGAACCAAGATTGCATCCAAGTGATAAAAAACAAGAGCACTTCAGAAATGGATGCCATATGTCACCAAGCATGTACTAGGAGGACGTCGCTCTATTGAAAACCAACCAAAAAACATCCATGTCACCAAATCATGCAAAATAAGCTAGAGCGCTCACATGGACAAGTCTCCAAATGCCACCAAGAAGCTAAATCAAGCCACAAATGCAAGAGCTCTCCATCAATAAGTGATGAATAAGTGACATGCAAGTGGAACATCATCATCAATCATGGAAGGCTAAACAAGTACTCCATTGAATCATCCAAGGCATCGTCAAAAAAGTAAGCATCTATACTAGGGCATCCATATGCTAGTGCATCATCGCAACATGAAGCGAAACTCTAACATCAATAACCCAAGGAATAAATCAGCTCCATCAACCTGCAAACCCCACTAAATGTGTGACAAAAATCACATGGACAACCATGACAAAATGGGGGGTAACATGTCTATCTTTAGGTTCACCAAACTACCAAAATGGGTCCAACACCTTCAACATAATGGCAAATCCTAATTTAACTTCAAACTTCAAACCTAAGACAAAAAATGAAAAAAAAATAACATAAAAAAATGCTGGTAAAAAAAAGACCTATAAAATTGTTCTATAACCCATGAAAAACAACGATGAGGCAAGTAACATGCACTTCACAAACCCTCACATAAATCTAAACAAAAAACTAATTCGATGGTGTAATTTTCAGAAATACTTGGGCCCATGGTGTATTTTTCACGATGTTGTCAACTTTTTGGTGATGTTTCATTTATGATTTCAAGTATCTCACCTTTGAAACTGATTTGCACTTGCTTTTATTTCTTTTTGTGTGAAAAAATCACCACTTTGGTCTTATCTGTTTGTACAATCATCCCCACTCTCATGCAAAAGGTTCCCAAATCCCATAGGTTGTGCAGTGTCTTGACTGTCATGATAACAACATAAGCATATAACATCATTCTTATTGTGGTCCCTATTAGGCCCACTCTCCCCAACCCCCCAACTTTGGATTTATCTATGCCTCTGTTTTGTTGATGTAGTTCCCAAATAGTGTGGAGTAGTGGCCAGCCTTGTTTCACCCCTAGGGCATATACCACTATTAAAAGTAGGTAACCCTTCCATAGTTGTGATTTTCGCTTTTACTTTCGCTTGACACCCTCCATTCGCTTGGGAGCCTCATTTCTACTAATCCCTTCGCTTGGGAGCCCCATTTCTACTAAGCCCTTCGCTTGGGAGCCCCATTTCTACTAAGCCATCCGCATAGGTTCTCTCTTGTGTCAAAGGATATTTTGAAGTTCACAAAGCACCACCACAGTTCCTGATCTTTGCTATCCCAAGTCTTCTCTGTCATGTGTCTCAATGTGAGGCACTGATCTAGAGTGCTTTCGCTTGAATTTGGCTTGACCTTTAGCTCTTTTTCCCTCTTCCTCTGCCCATTTGTTGGCTTTTTGTTCCACAATCCCTCTAACTCGACTGCGATTACGAAGCTGATAATAACGGTCATGTTATCACATATTCTAGAGATGGGACATATCTCTCATTATGCCAAAGCATACTTCAGTTTTGAGCCCAATCCTTACATTAGATGCAATATAATATCAAATGATATTCGTGATTGGATGATCTATATTACTATTGATCAACTGGATCATGCAAGGGCATAGCAGTAAAGGGGACACCCTAGTACTTATGGAGCCCTCTCCATGACCTATGTTTTCCCTAGTGTCTCGGCTCTGTTGTGTGTGACAAAACTATGAGATCATGAACGCTTCATGTCAGATAGCTACCGATGTTGAGTTTTGAGCCTAGTTAGTCTAGTCACCAGAAGAGTATCCCCAAGACTTGAAACAAGTACTCCCATCCTTGAAATTAATTAGTGGCTAGAAGGGTAGGTAATCCTCCTTTGTATAGGATTAAGCCAACTTGCCCCTAAAAAGGCATTACTATGGCAACTTTGTCGCACAAATGGATGGTGGTTGGCAACGGAGCTAAAGTCATGTCATAATTGGGGCCCAAAAGGCTATACAGGGCCGATACCTTTTAGCCATTAGCTAGCTAAAGGATTGTAAAGTAAAATGTACTTCAAAGAAAGATCAAACGAAAGAAATGTCAAAGAGAAAGAAAAGAAAAGAAAAAGTTGGTGAAATAAAGGGGAGGCTTGCGAGAGTCAAAGGGGCTCCTTCCAAGCGCTTCATCCATTTGTTAGACACCTTGCTTCCCTGGTGGTCGCCACTCCAAAAAATGTCAAAGGCCCCCGTTATTCCCATCTCTCCAAAGGTAAATTGAGTCTATCATAATAGTCAACCCACATTTTGACCAAGCCATTGGCTGTCACTTACTCCACTTCACCTAAGGAGAGAGGGTTGATCTATGCATTGCATTATGCAATTAATTCTCCTGCCCCCACCCCCTCGCTCCCGCTCACGAAGCTCGCTCCCAAAACGCTCTCATTTTTGGGAGCACGCTCCCAACACATTTCCTCCATTTCCTATACTAAAAGCTCCTATACTGGGTTAATCATTTGATGACAATGTTATGCTACCTCCCTTCTTTGCCAAGCTCCTATAAAAGTTTTTATGGTTGATCATTTGATGATAATGTTATCAGTTATAAATACTAGATGATTGATGTTATATGGTTTAATCCATGTATTCTATAGCTAATTCAACATCCTACATGTTTTTTAGTTATAAATCCATCAAAATATATTAAAATATATTCTATACAAAAAACGCTCCCAAAACGGGAGCTTTTGAAAATTTCTCTTTTCACTCTGCTCTCGCTCCCCGCTTTCAACAGCATAGTTCCCAGCTATCCAAGATTCCTTCTGGCCATTTGGTTAAGTAGTGATGAGATATGCTCAGAGAGAAAATCATTCCCCAATTTCAAGTGCTCTTTGTGAATCCCTCGATGTCTTTCACTTTGCCAGATGACATCCTCCAAATGTCATCATGCACATCTATTTCTAAAAAAGTGGCAGTTATTTGCCAAAAGCAGCATCATTTAAATAATAATACAAATATTTCCACAATTAATACTACCTAGGCCAAATACTCAAATTATTCAAATGTTTTTTCAATATCACATTTGGGTAGCACGCAGTCTACCAATTATTTTGGAAATATAGTATAGATGTATATACTGCTCCAAACCAGTACCAAATAACAGACAATGATTTCTGTCATTATTATTTCACAATTACTAATTTACTTCTATATTTTTCATTGTGTCCCAATATATGCATAGTAAATGCTTATTTTAGTTCATGCTTGCATGCCCATATGAAAGTTGACTGGGAACTCCTTTATGTGCAGGTATAGGAATATCTGCATGTCTATAATATGCCACTTAAAAGTGAAATTCCATAGGCCCAAAGAGTTAACTGTTTAACATAATTAACTTGCTATTCCAAGGAAAAGGCTGCAAGATCCCAGAGAGAGAATAGAATGTTTAATCATGCCTATGTCTCTAGAAATACATTTTTCAGTAAAAAAAATATCAAGAATCCAAGGTGCAATAGCATGACCAAATTTTGATAAAACCCAACATAATTTGAGGATCAAATTCTTTTCATAACCACATTTCTTCTTTCAGTATGCCTTTTGTAATAATTCTATTTAGATGCAAAATAACTTCTCAAAGACACAAAAACAGACTAGCAGAGGATATCAACAACACATTTGTAAAATTACCTCAGATGGTACCATAGAATCATCCTCTGTACCAAGTACATCAGGAGCATCATTCAGTATGTTCACCTCTTCCCTTGCCTGATTTCTACTCCTTTCAGATATCTTTAAACGTATTTTTCCTTCATGTTTCTCAACGTCTGAATCACTTTCTGAATAAGAAACGTGCATACCTTCCTGTTGTTTTCTCTTACAGATTGAAGGCTCCTGTTCAGTGTCTCTACCATGCTGTCTAGATTCTTCAGCATAAGGGCTGGTTGCTAGATGAGAATCAGACTCAATGTATCTTACTGATGATTTATCACGACTCCAATCTAAAGCTTCTTTTGTTTTCTTTGTGTTATTTTCATTGAATTTTGCATGTTTCCCATACTGTCTGTTATCAAGGTCAACTGCCAATAGTTTGCATGCAATCAGAAAAAATAAGAAGAGAAAGACAACCAGTTATATTCAACAAAAAAAATATGCACGAACGCTAAATGATATCTGACAAAAACACCAATTCACTTACCAGATAAGGTCTCAATTATTGAGAGAGAATTCGAAAACATATAAGTCTGTCAAGAAGGGAATGACAGAGTTGGAACCTCTTTTCATCATAAAGTTATACAAAATTGAGAATAATACAGAAAATGAATTTAGCGGAAAATGTATGAACCTGTGAATCAACACTTAAAAAATCCCAAACTTCAATAGATTCTGATACATTTGGAAGTACGAGCAAATCCTGCAAAACAAAGTCCATAGGAAATAAGTCATTCCAGACACATCTATATACAGAAACTTCAATTTCTATCCTCTATTCATCCATCATGTTGGACACTACAGCTGATGAAGACATTGATCACATTATGGATTTCTCAGATTAGATTTAAGAGGACTTCTTAAAGTTATTGATTTTATGTTTGATTTTAATCGAACTTTTGGAAGTTGTAACCTAAAGGATTTGTGAGGGTAAGGTGCAGGGAAGGATGAGCATGTGGAAGCAAGACATAAAGCTGAACAAAGTCAAAGAGAATGGAACAGAGCCTGCTTCAAACGAAAGAGACAGCTTATGGGATAATCACTTTTACAGAACAGAACTTAAGCTATTAAGTGTAGAGGAACCATGCAATCCAAATTTCACCAAACGCCCTTGTTCATGGCGTCTGAAACCAATGTTATCAGACTCGGACTCAGCTGGCTTGGGACTCAGCAAGATTCGGCTAGGCAGCAAAGACTCGGAAAAGAGGAAAAAAACTCAAATATAGTAAATTTTGTGCACAAAAAGTATAATAATGACATTTCTAATCCATATAAGTTATAAAACCACATTCTATGCAGAAATTCATAAGATCATCTCATAAAAAAATGGTAATACAACATTTCCCATTCCATATTTGTATGCAAAATAATGAACTGAAAGACGATTACTTGAACAAATTCACAAATAGTACCAAGTTCAACTACATAACTCAGAGTCTCACGACATAATTAGAAATATCAAAATAAACAATATCTCCAAGTGAGAATGCCTAAACTAAGCCCTAGCGGAGCAAGTGCCAACATAGGTAGATAAGATTAATAAGATAAGTGTTGATTTTTGTACCTAGGAAAGTGTTCCCCTAGGTGACTTTTGCCTTAGTCACTTAAAAGGGGAAAATAAAGTGACCCTTGCATTAAATGACTTGAGATGAGCATTTAATTTGACTTTAGAGAATAAAGTCACTTTTTGGAAAAAATTAAGTGATGTGAGCGAAATTAATTTTAAATGAGATTTAATGAGCATTTAATCTCATCCAATCTCAACCGTTGGATTAAAAAACCCTTCACTTACCCTAGGGTTTTCACCAAAAAGGCAAGGAAAGGCAAAACACTTTCACTTTGGCATTTTCGAGAAGAGAGTGAAGAAGGAGAGAGCTGAGAGAGAAGAAGATAGCAGCAGGAGCATTTTTTTTACTTTTGCACGCAAATCTAGAAAGGAAAGTTTCGGCAAGCAGGGCACGAATTTCGAGGAGGCTGCATTTATTGTAGACAGTCCCTGCTGTACAGATTCTGTACATGGGCACATTTCCTGAGGCAAGTATGGACTCAGTTTTCAAGGCAGAAGTCGGGCACTGAAATCGAGGCAGAGTTGGGCACGATTTTTTACGCATTTATTACAGGCACGAATCCCGAGGCTGTTCTGTACAAACAGGCCGTACAGCCGCCATACAGTCCGTACAGCAGCATGGTTTTCAAGGCATCTTCAGCAGAAAAATCAGAGTTGGCCTGAAAACGAGACAGAAATTTTCTCTTCCAATTCAGATAAGTTGACCTGAAAATTTCTGAGTTTTGCTGTAAAATTTTCCTGAAAATAAAAATCTCTCTTCTAACAGGTTTTCCCCTTGTGGGTTTTTCCTCAGCAAGTTTGCCAAAAATATCTAAGTCTGAAATTTATGGTGTGCATTTATTATTTATTTTCTGTCATTAAATGTGAGTTTCAGCAGTGTTTTTATTGGTCTGAAATATTGTGTAATTTCCAGCCTTCATTAAATCTGGGTTGAGCATTAAACAGTGAAAATTTTGACATGGAAACCGGTGGCTGAAAACTGAGAAAAACTTTCAATAAGATAATTTTATTAATGTCCAACAAATGACCGAAAAAGTAGGTCAAGGACTGTGAGGTAACATGATAACAATACAAAGTGGGAGCGTAAAAGTAGCTCCTATAAAAAGCTAAAAGCAAAATTCAAATCAAACCCTAGCTCTATAAATGGAGAGCTGATCTCGGAGAAAAGTATACAAGGCGAGATATGAAGAGAGCTGATTAACGAAAGTAAAAAGTATAAAGGGAGTGGATCCGAAAGCTGTGATGCAAAAATGGCGAAACAGAAACTGTCATGGGTCCCTAGAAGAACTGGAAACACTGGAAGCATTGGGAGTATCTCTCCTACCATCAGAGGACGACTAAAGGAAGCTCAAAAGACTACTCTATCTAGAGGAAGAGCTAGAAGAGGAACCGCGACAAGTAGTGCACCACGACCTGGAGGACGATGCTTGACGCTACATCCTAGATGAAGTCATCCAACTATCAGCAAGGAGCCGAGACTGTCCCCGTCGTTGGTGTTCGGCAGAGGTAGAGGTGGACTATCGTGTACTAATTGAGTGGTCAAGATCTGTGCCACTATCTGTGTGTCTCTTGGTGCCCCTAGAGGAAGGAAGCTGTAATGAAACAAATATATAATAAATATGCATTAATAAATATTACTAATATTGATAAATTAATTAAATAATTAAATCAAAAGACAAATGAAGAGGCACCTTATGAAAGGTGGTGTCTCATCACCACGGAAACCCTTGCATGGATATTTATACAAGCATTATTTCTCATTGTAAACCATCGTTATCTTATCAATCATATAATAAATTATTTTTCCTTTCATGGACTATCCGTATTATTTGCACTGGGTATTTGTGTAAGAAAGGATTTTGTCGTTTCATTGGTATCAGAGCAAGTTTGATCCAGCCTGTGCATTACTCTTCACACTTTGTCTGACCGAGCCTTTGGCTACCCATATTTTAATTCAAAGGATCTCTGATCTAGGCCTTTGACCACTAGATCGGCCTTTGAGCAATTTCAAAATCTGCTGAAGAAAGTAATCTGCTGCAAAATTGGAAAAATATCAGGAAATAAAAAATAAAAATAAAAACAGAAAATTCGGAGAAAATAAAAACGACTAATTCATTGTAATTCAAAGAACCAATAAAAAGTCAATACATAAATTGTTATGCTAGCTAGAATATTAGCTCAAGATTTCTGTAGATTTCTCGAAATTGTCCATCTAATTAGCTTTTGGGCAACCAAACGAAATCAAACCAAGTTTAGGAGCGTCCACTGGAATGAATTGAAAAGCCGACATTCAAGGGCATTCATTACCCGCTATATTAATCGTTGCTTGTGTGACTTGTCCTAGATACATTTGGCAATTGAGCACACGAACTCATCAACTTCACCACCAATTCATCAACTAGTTACGATCTATGAGGTGAATAGTTGTCACAAAGGAGAATCCGAAATTTTGGAATTATTCAGTCAAGCGATAATTAAAAGGACATGGCATAAGCAAAAGTCAAACGTCGAATAGAAGGTCGCCACTCAAAATTTAGTAGATGAGTTATTTGGGAAGATTAATAAACAAGTTTCACCATAACATATGGAAAAATAACGTGGAGAAAGAACCGACAGAGGTTATATCATGGGGATTTATAAAGTGTATTTAAAAAGTGATTAAATATACGGAAATCATATTTCATATATGTTACAAGGTTGAAGTATAAAGTAAAGCAAGGTATATATAAAAGAAAAAGACTTTGAAGAGGAAAAAGTATTATAAAATAATATTATTTTTATTTTTATAATAATTATTATTATTATTGTTTTAATAACTAATTTTTTATAAAAGTTTCAATTATTTTTTTTTTAAAAGAAAAGGGAAAAGAAAAAGCATAAAAGGGTTATATTAAAATAAAGTCAAAAGGATAATCCAAGTGATGGTCAAAATGGAAAAGACAAATATGAATGACGAAAAAGGAAGGTTCTTGCACATTCCATCGGAAACGTCTATGGCGATGTTAAAAGTTTGTGGAATCTTTGATGAAAGTCCAATTGCTATCTCTATTTGTCCAACCATTACAGAAAATTTTATTAATGTTGATCTTGCTAATCAGCTACAAGTTCCAGAATCAAGTATAGTGAAGAACAAGTCGAACGAAGATCAAATAAATGAATTACCATTACAAATCGATGATTATAATTTAGCATATCAATTCATCATTGCAGCTATAGACGACAATATTGTTGACATAATGTTGGGTTCCAACTGGCTAGAAACATTGGGAACATTCATTGTCAATGCAAAACGAAAGTTCATGACCTTCTATGGGAAGAATAAAATAACGATACATGATCTATTACTGGGAATTCCCCAATCACAAAATACAGACAAAGGATCAACTTATGGAAACTATGAAGACTAAGAAGAAGAAGTAAAGTGTTTAAATAAAATCATCATCAACAAAGATGAGGAAATTCCGCAGATCCACAAGAAATTAAAATGCCAACAATTATAGGTCGGTCGACATCAACAACAAATTAAAGAGCTTCGGGGACAAACGGACAACATTCAAAACACTCACAAATTAGAGACTACAAAGTTCAATGAAACAATCTCAAATAACAAGGATGCAATCGTCTAGTTGAGAAATCATAACAAAACCCTAGTCACAAAAATCAAGAAATTGAAAAGTAATTGAAAGCCAAAACAAGCTTATGAAGATATTGAGAAGAAGTTTTTAGAAAATATCGAAGAGAATTACCATTTAAAAAATCACAATCAAAATCTTTCGATAAAACTGTCAAGAAATGATGAAGAAAATTCTTCTTTAAAAAGAGTTAATCAAGAATTGCTAGAACAGATTAAGAAGTTAGGAGAGGACGAAAAGTCGCAAGAAGAAAAGTTCAAAAAGATTCAATATGATAACAAGCTATTAGAGAATAAATTAGAGCAAATTCTGAAGGAAGCATCCAGACTCTCAGTAAATCAAATTCAAGTTAGGGAACAAGAAGTCAATCTAGCAAACAAATAAACAATAAAAACTCCTTATCGATACCCAAATTATAAAAATCATTTTGACCAATGACATGGTCAAAATGAACATAAACAAGGGAGTTATGATTTCATAAAAGAAACAACAAAAAATCAACAAACTCAGCAGAAAACAAGAAGTTCTACCCAACAAAGCGGTCAAAAAATAGTCCCAATAAAGATAGATATCGGATGGACCACATCACACTCGATGCAACATTTTTTCTTGGGAATTCGTAACTCATATCGTTGTGTTTCGTCAATTGTCAGAGTTACTAACACAAAAGATCGAGGGATGACATTACAAGCAAGAAATCAGACATAAGCCTTGTCTTCACTAAAGTTTTCAGGACAAAGCTTCCCTTAAGGGGAAGACAATGTAATGAACAAAATAAATAATAAATATGCATTAATAAGTATTAATAATATTGATAAATTAATTAAATAATTAAATGAAAAGGTAAATGAAGAGGCACCTTATGAAAGGTGGCGTGTCATCACCAAGGCAACCCTTGCATGCATATTTATACAAGCATCAATTCTCATTGTAAATCACAATTATCTTATCAATCATATAATAAATTATTTTTCCTTTCATGGAGTATCTACGTTATTTGCACCCAGTATTTGTGTAAGAAACGATTTTGTCGTTTCAGAAGCACCAAAAGGAAGGAAGTGATACTCTGAGTGGAGCCTCGTCCAAACTAAGAATGTCGTTGGAGGATGAAGGAGCGAAGTTGGAGGGCCTTCTGTAAGTATAAGGCTAGACATCTTTGATCAGGGTATTTGAAGAATCTACTCAAAGTCTAGAGCTCTAAGAGAAGAGGTCCCTAAAATGACAATGGAACTGCCCATGAATCCAATAATAATTAGGACAACAAAAGATGAAATGCTCCTCGGTCTCAACCTCTCGAAGGTGACATACTTAGCAGATCTTATTTAACCAGTTGAGCTGGTGATCTGTCTCCACTCATAGACGATGACGCCCACTGTAAACTGGACTAAAGGAATACAAAGAGCATGTGCCCAATGGCGAAATGTGTACAAGGGCCAAACAATGAGACCATCCCTCAGATCCAACAAGTGTGAAGCGTAGAAGGCCATCTTGGGACGTAGCCCCCCAAAGGGTTGATCCAAGTAACTTGCAAAACCTATCTATAAATGTCATCTTTAGCGATCTTGTTCAGCTCCTACTAGGTAGGTAAAAGGTAGCCAGGTGCATCCAACAAATACCTAAAAGGATGAAGTCAATCCATCACAATACCAACAAATGTTAAAAGATTTGCAACACCAGCAAACCAATGGCTAGAGCAGCCTTAAGTGTTGCCTAAGGCGATGGCCTCTAAATAGAGATAGGCCAAGTATGGGTACCGATCACACCCATTCACTGTGTCGACGAAGCTCTAAAGGTGGTGTAAGAGAGCAACAAGACTGAACACAACCCTAATCCAAAAAGGTTGAGCACCAAACTATGCGCGTATGATGGGATGAGGTACAGTCTGTTTGCATCTAATTATGCAACAAAGGAATATTTGCACTCTCTCTACTATGTCCCAATCACAATCAAGTAGGCATGGCTCCCACACCTTAGAACAATAGAGGACTGTGGGTCAAATGAGAGTGTCCATGAGAAACATCTTGGATGAAATCTCCTGAAAATGGTGTCTAAACCACTATCTCTCTAGAAGGGCTAGGGATCTATATCCTTTATTAACTCGGGACTAAATAACATGTCGCAGACTAGACAAAAGCAACAACTGTGATGAATTGAAGCCTCCTTCACAAAGTAGCCAATAATGAATTGAAGACTCCTTCAATCACCCTCCCAGATGATGATGAGCGCACCTTCTGATAGTGATAGCTATAAATGAAATGGCTCTTTGAAGATGAATGCAATGAGAGAATGAGGGGAGAAATGTCTTCTTGACGGCTTCTACCCTCTCAAATGTCTCATTTCCCTCCTGAAATTACCTTCAAAAAACCATTGACTAGTCAAAATGGCAATCGCACGTGAGGGGCATGTTTTGTTGACGGTTGAATCGGGCTCTCGAGTCTGTCTCTGAGACTAACAAGTAGGGTGAGTCTCAATCAAGTATGGCAAGTGTCAAGTCTGTTGGATGAGTTCTAAGGGGAATACTCGACCATGATCAAACTCACCAAACTTTGAGAGTCTTCAATGAGTATGACGACATTGATTGAAACACATCCAAAATCTTTCTAAACATAAACTCTTGAAAGATGGAACCTTACATAAGCAATGAATATGAAAATTAAATGAACATTTAAACATATCAAAGAATATATAGAAAATTGAGGAATAGTTGGAATCAAGATAGTAATTTCATTTTAATTATGCAGTGGGATTTGAATAAAAATAGATAAAAAGCCTCTTATTGTTGCTCTCGAGAGATGACAATGAAGGCAAATCTTGGCATAAGTTACATGATCATACACATTTGGAAAGATTATACTAAGCATAAGGTGACAATGCACTCTGTTACCCCCCCCCCCCCAGATTGCATAAAGGTAAATCAATGCACATTTGTTACACCATCAGAGTGGATCTTGTTGCATGTCACTTTTTTAGCAAATGTTTGAGCCTAGTGATCCATGAACAATGGTTCCTTTTATGATTTGAGAGGGATACTTAATGGTATGATGAGCCAAATGTGATGATATTGTATCAACTATATATTCCACTAAATTGTGCTTGATGAACTATGTAAATTATTTTCTTTCCGTAGTTGCTTATCTAGACCCTTGTGATTGGTCATGGTAAATCACTCTAGGTTCTGTGTCTAGGCTAGTCTTACCCTTATGGTTGGTTCTAATATCATCCCTCTCTAAGGAATTGGTTGAAGAGCAAGAGGAAGGGGACCAAAGTTGGGGGTTGCGGTGAGGATGAGGGACTAGTTGAAGAGCAGGAGGAAGAGGATCGGGTAGGAAGGGGAGCTAGCGAGCTGCAAGGGTAAGTGAGGCGAAGGCGCAGGGCAGTGGCGATGGGGGTTGTGGGGATGAGGGTGGGAGGAAGGAGATGGGGGCGGCCTGAGGGAGAAGCCGCAGGTGGAACGAGTCGAAGAACGACGAGTGAGGAAGAGAGGATGGAGGTCACGACAAGAATAGGAATGAAGGTAGATGGAGGGAGGAGGTGGGGAGGTAGAACATGAGGAAGGCTAGCGAGGAGGTTGGATGGAAGGAGAAGAGAGAGCATTGAGTAGATGAATGCAGGGAAGATCGCGCGAGCAATTTGACTCTAATACCAGATGCTAAAAACAAAATTGAATTGATAAAAATATGAATGAATAATAATGATAAAATCTCTCACTGTCAGAATGAGAGACCTCCTCAATCTTAGAAGAACTGCCCTCACCCTACTCTCAGGAATGTGCCCCAACTATCTCAAATTGTTACGCCTTCCTGTGGTCAACTGAATCGATCAACTACTCTAATCACCTGACTCACATGATCGTCTTCCGAATGTCCTTTTATAAACTCTCGATGAGATTAGGGCTCAAAACCCTAATAGAGAAGCCAAGAAGGGTAAAAAAAGTAGCATAATAGTATTTTATCCCAAGTATTCGACTTTACAAATGAACTTAGAATGGATATTTATATCCATCTTAGCACCAGATTCTAATTTTTTTATCAAGTCTACATGTCTTAATTTGTCAATTTAAAATTAAAACAATAAAAATACTAAAATAATTTAAAATAAGCCAAAATTAGGGAATGTCACCCACATGTTGGGGACTAGACCCTAAACTAGCATAAAATGATGAAAAATGTTAAAATAAGCAAGCAAGGGCCTCACTGTGATGGCAAGAGTGAGCCTACAGAGGACGTCATGCCCCTACTAACCCTAGAGTTTTGAAAAGTTCCTCAACGCCCCCCTTGCCTTAGCTTGAGGATTGATCAACATGATGATGTCATAAGGTCGATTTGGTCAAGAAGGGTCTAAACAATTGCAAAGAAAGGTCCAAGTGGGGCGTAAGAGGGGTGAAAGGCTAGGGATGACCTCCCTAGATGAAATATAATCACCCTCAAGGCAAAAAAAACATGGTGGTCATGTGATCGAATGGCCAACACTTGGAAGTTCCAGACACCAATCCCAAGGCTAAAAGACCCACAAAGGGTAGTCAGCAATGCCATTAAGCCATAGTACTTCCAAGAGCAAAACCAAGGGGCTCAGCCATGGCCAACCATACATGGACAACCCCACACTTGGTCTTTCGAAAAATTTAAGCCATTTTCTACCAAATGACCAGCTGGAACGTTGTAGATTGCAGAAGCGTAACAACCTCCAAAGGCACCAAAATACATCAATCGAACAATAGTAGCCACATCCATCTACGGACCTTGCCTGTTAACCAAGTCAAAAACTGATCAAATATGGTGACTGAGCCAAAATCTGACTGTCTCTGCATGCATAAGGTATCAATGATGCTTTCCAAATTATATCAAGAGCAAACTTAAATCATTATCAACACATAGCAATGTTGATCAAAAGAGCAAATCATATATCATGGACTTAAATTGAAATAGTTGCACAATAACATTGAAATCTTAACCATATGCTCACTTTCACATTCAGTCACTTGTACAATATAGATCATCCCTCACTACCCTCGGTGATATGGAAATAAAAAAGGCTTGTCCTAGGACTAACCTTGTGATCTCTCAAAGAGCATGGGAAAGAGGCAACCAAAGTGACATGTGTAAGATAAAATAACACTAGGGAATGGAGGTGTCTCACAGATGGGTAAAGTGCTTAGATGGCCTCCAATAGACTCTAATAAGTATCATTGCTTGTCATTCATTGCAATGCTTTTATGTAATTACTTGTTGTTCACTGCAAGTCATGACTTTTTTCAAGATTTTGATTTAATTAGCCTTTAATTTCTTCAATTTGTGTTGAGAAACACAACCAATTGTGACTTCTTTATTTGTGTTGAGAAACACAACCATTTACGGCTTCTACATTCCTTTAGATTTAGCATTTAAGCATTCCAATGAAATTTCTAAGCACTTGATTCAAGGACTAAGGGAGACACTTTCAGTGACTAGACTTGCCAACTTGGCTACACTCAAACATCTTGAGGTACAAGACAAAAGAAATCAACAAGACTGGAAGCATGGCCACACAATTCGAAACCAAGACAAGTAAACATGGGATCTATCCAACCATAGAGGTCACAGTGGGGGAAAGTCTTTGATTTCACAAGTCTAAGTCCAAAGTCAAAGGGTTTTATTTTGCAACATGGAGTAAACAGATGGATGGAAAGATAAGTGAAGGTAGTGCCAGAACTAGATAAGAGATGATCTAGATTGTACAAAGGGTAACTCTACTCTTGAGCATATGCGTAAGACTTAATACTAAACCATTTAACCAATTTCAATTGTTAGTTCATGCAAAAAACGAAAGATACAAGACAACCAATGTTGCAACCACATATGCTAAGTCACATCTACTAAGATAATCATGAAAGACAATGGAAATGAACCTCGTGCCATATAACTGCTCAATCACATCTACATCTAGATTTGCAATACCTCTGACAGTCTAGAAGGCAAGAAACATATTAACAGCTAGTTGCTCTGCTAAGTGAACCAATGGCCTAACAAATGTCCTTCTAGGGTCATAAAGAGGGCTCGGAAGTGACAAAGCGAAATCTGATAACACTGTTACGAATAGTCTAGTTGCTTCGGTATATACCCTGCCAATGATCACCAATGTGGCCCTGATTGCTCAACTCATGTAAGGGGAGAGGCATTCAAGTCCCCTCCGTCCTGCCACCCTTGCACATGTAGAAGCATATGACTCTTCTAATCCCTTCATCAAGTTCAAGGCCTCCTCATTCCCCCAATCTCAATGCAGAAGAATCAAGATTACACACAACATATTGGAAAGCTTTGTCTTGAGAAGAGGAATAATTCATTTGTTCTTAGTGGTTTCTTTGTCCACCTTGCGAAATTGGAAAGAATAACTCCATCTACTATCTTTCCATCTAACCTTCGGAAGAAAAAAAAGTCCCTCCCTCTACTTGGAAGTTCCTCCCCTCATTTGACAACCTCAATTCCCCAAAATATTTTATCCTAGAGTGTCAATGTGGCATCATGTCTCTTCTTTAATGTTTATACCCACAACAATGGACCTATAGTATTTCAATTGTAGGGTGGAAGTGAACTTTAAGGATCTTCATCAAGAAGCATGATGCAGTTAAAACAAGACAAACATTGCCTACTCCCTGGTAACTCAAGTGATACAAATGGTTTTTAGACATCCAATTCTCAATAACGAGGCTCAAAGCAAAAGGGGAGTAAATGGAAGTTGCAGCAAATGCGTTAGAAAAATTGGCAGTGTGACTATCCACATTTGTCAATTTTCTGGTTGGCCTCTTGTTCCCTCCTCGTTGCCAAGCACTTAGGCCTCCAACAGCAACAACAGAACACTAAGATTCTTCAATTCAAATGGAATCAACAAATAGTGCTCAAGATGGGCAATGTTTGCAGTGAAATATATTAATGTTTTGTAATTACTTTGTAGTATTGTACTGCTAGGTCAATACAATAGACAGTATAGCAATAGATTTTGGTTGCACAAGTCATGCATCACACTATTTAGTCAGAACAATAAACTACCTAAGTTTCTTAATGACGATAGAAGTTTTCTTGAATGTTGCACTCTTCATGGCACAAGAATGACCATCGTTGTTTTACTGAACATAAATTAACCTTTTCGATTAAAAGAAAAAAGGGATGCCTACAAGTACTCTTGAAAAAAAGGGTACTTCTTGTAGAAAACTGAGTTTTACTGCTTGCTAGTTTAAATGAACATTTAGTGTTTTTCACTTCAGCCGGTTTTACATAGGCTTGAAGCTACTTAAAAAAAAATTCTGAACAATTTTAAACACACAGTAAACTACTAACAGGCTGAAATAAACAATTGGACAGTCACACCATAAATTAATACTCAGATATTTTTGGCTAATAAGCCCTGGAAAAACCCACAAGGGGAAAACCAGTCAGTGAGAGAGAGAGATTTATTATTTTCCTCAGCAAAAATATAGGACAGAAATACAGTGAAAATACTACTTATCTCCACCACAGATTTTATCTCAAAATCTGGAAACTTGTGCCCAACAAACAGCAGCCGTACACCCTCGATTTCTGTGCCAATAAATTGCAGACCGTACACTATCACGATTTCCGTACCAGCTATTAAATGCACCGTACTGTCTCGATATTCGTGCCAGCAATAAATGCAGGTCGTACTCCCTCGAACTCTGTGCTGAATAAAAGCTGTTTACTCCCTCGAAAACTGTGCTGTAATAAATGCAGCCGTACAGCCAAACTAACAGGCCATACTCCCTCGAAG
>LPNX010476258.1:0-33380 GCA_001517045.1 Pseudotsuga menziesii | reverse complement strand
AGCTCTGTAGGGGCAACCTTCTCCCCAACTGCTGCAAGTTCATCCCGAACTGCAGAAATCCTAGTAAGGTAAGCTGTGACTCCCTCACCCCCATTCATCAAAAACTTTTCTCTGTGAACCATTTTCCTGTTCTCATTAGAACTCTCATACAGACTGATCAAGGCTGTCCACATCTCATGAGCCTTGTCCTTTCCTGAAATGTGAGGGATAATGTGATCTTTAA
This sequence comes from Pseudotsuga menziesii, assembly GCA_001517045.1. NCBI lineage: Eukaryota > Viridiplantae > Streptophyta > Pinopsida > Pinales > Pinaceae > Pseudotsuga > Pseudotsuga menziesii. The sequence continues at coordinate 33,157 of LPNX010476258.1, read as the reverse complement.
CCGCATCAAGAATAATTCTTCTAGCTTTGCAGTCCTTCTTATTGAAGGCTGATAGGGCTGCTGCATCTGTAGATGCAGGAATGGTGATCGGATTTGCAGTAGTGTTCCTCACTATTTCCGGCCACAACTCATTCTCTTCTAGTAACAACAAAATTTGGCCTTCCACGGCACAAAATTCCCTGTCCCATCCAACCTATCCTCCAATCTAAGTCCTGTAGCCATCTCAACAACAACTCAACAAAGTGCTGTTCACTGACAGAAGTAAAATAACAAAAATTTCTGAATTCTGGAAATTACTGTGTCTGCAAAAATCACTGTTTTCTGCCCCCTTTGCTCTGATACCATGTAGAAAACTGAGTTTTACTGCTTGCTGGTTTAAATGAACATTTAGTGTTTTTCACTTCAGCCAGTTTTACATAGGCTTGAAGCTACTTAAAAAAAATTTCTGAACAATTTTAAACACACAGTAAACTACTAATAGGCTGAAATAAACATTTGGACAGTCACACCATAAATTAATACTCAGAGATTTTTGGCTAATAAGCCCTGGAAAAACCCACAAGGGGAAAACCAGTCAGTGAGAGAGAGAGATTTATTATTTTCCTCAGCAAAAATATAGGACAGAAATACAGTGAAAATACTACTTATCTCCACCACAGATTTTATCTCAAAATCTGGAAACTTGTGCCCAGCAAATAGCAGCCGTACACCCTCGATTTCTATGCCAATAAATTGCAGACCGTACACTATCTTGATTTCCGTACCAGCTATTAAATGCACCGTACTGTCTCGATATTCGTGCCAGCAATAAATGCAGGCCGTACTCCCTCGAACTCTGTGCTGAATAAAAGCTATTTACTCCCTCGAAAACTGTGCTGTAATAAATGCAGCCGTACAGCGAAACTAACAGGCCGTACTCCCTCGAAGTCTGTGCCAATAAATGCAGCCGTACTGTGTTTAATGCAGGCCGTACACTCTTCTCGAAATCTGTGCCAGCATTAAAGCTTCAATACTCTTCGATTTCTGTGCATGAATTCTTCTTGGAAAATGTGCCAAACCCCAACGCGTCCTCTAGCTCTCTCAGCTCTTCTCTCTTCACATGAAAAAATGAAAAGTAAAAGCCCTTTTGCCTCCCTCAGCCTTTTTGAGTAACCCTAAGTGAGTTTCTAATCCGATGGTGGAAAAGAGATCTAATCCAACGGATGAGAATCAATGAGAGTAAAAATCCCTTTTATTTAATTCACATAAATAAAATTACTCACTCACTTAAATTTATCAAAAAGTGACTTTATGTTTATAAAGTCTCATTAAGTGACATTTAATGTGAGGGTCACCTTTTTCCCTCTTAAAGTGACTTAGGCAAAATAAAGTCACCTAGGGAACATCTGCCTAGGTACAAAAACTAACACTTCTGGACACCCCTCCTAAAAAAATGCACCATGAAGATAAAATCATTGTCTTATTGTCCAACAAATGACCACAAACAAGTCAATGGGACCTGCTCAGTACATCAGTGTCGATACAAAGTGGCAGCATAATGGCTATTTCTATAAAAGCAAGATAAAAGCAAATCTAATCTATAAAATCTAAGATCTATAATCTAAAATCAAAGAACAGATTACAAAGCTTTAGTGCAAATACAAAAATAATAGTAAACTAAAAAAATCCCCAACCCTAAGGCCTCTAAGCTAAAAACCCAAATTACACTTCATTTAAAATTTTAAACCCTAGCCTAAATTAGAGTTGGCTTGCACAAACTTTAGGCTGAGGTGGATCAGCAGATTAACCAATCTAATAGAACTTGCCAGTTGCACCATCTTAAAGAGGTAGAGATGGAGGAGCACTTCATCTTCCGCTGCCCCATCTATTATGAAATCCATGGGAGGATCCACTTTCTTTCAAGGGACCGCAAACTCTTTCTATTTTCTTCAGGTATCCCAACCAAAGATGCCTAGATTTATATATTCAAGAGGAACTCACACTCCGCTCCCACATGCTTCAGCTTCCTCCCAGATCATATTCCACCCAGACAATCACTTCCTTTTTTTCAATGTTCCCACTAGCTAGGTGTTGAATTTTAGCATTAGCATGAATTCTTTAAAATTTTGCAGACTGTAAGATAACAAAAGACAAGTGCAGTAGAAACATCAACAACATCACACACATTGAACACAATAGTTTTTCACGGGGAAACCTTTAAAGGACAAAAACCCCAAAAGAATTAGTAATTCATCTCTTAAATGAGATGATTGAGTTTCTCAATAATTCTCAAACCCTAATGGGTTTGTACCACAGATAAAAAAATCCACAGAAGATGAATTTTACAGAAAAAACAAATTAGGGCTTTCTGCCCTAATTTCTTCTAGCTGCCCTAAATCTCAGATTAGCTGCCCAAGATATTTTTCTTGCTGCCCAAGACTGCCCAGAACTGTTTCCTGCCAAACTATACGGCTACCCTTTTCCGGGCTGTACGGCTGCTGCCCGGGCCTTCTCTCTGCCTGCCTGAGCCCTGTTTACCTCCCCGGATGCTCAAGCTGTTGCCCGACAGCCTACTACAGCTACCTGAGCTCCTGGTGGAGTTGCCCGGGACAAATAGCAACCTATGGAGGCTGCCGTGAAGAATCTGGGTTGCCCGTGAAGGATCCGAGGTTGTCCGAGAAGAGTGAGAAGTCTGTCGTGGAGGAGAAGGGTCCAGGGTTAGACCCTAGTTTGTTAAGAATGTGAAGATGATGTTGCTCATTGTGAAACCCTAGCTTAGGGTTTTCTGTAACAAGTGTGGGTGCCCTAGCTAGAATCCTCCATGCTAGGGCATAACCACAAAATTACCCTTCTCTTCAAAAACCAGCGAAAATCTTCCTTGAGCAGCTGCAAGATGATGAGCAAGTGTGTGTAATAATGAAATAGATTGATCTTCTTTTAAAGCCTTTGAAACACCTGTAAGTGGACCAAAACTTAAAAGAACAAAATAATAATATTTTATTCTTTTATTACTTTGACTTTTACCTTTAGTGGTACTAAAGGTCTTTTTGCACTTTCACTTTGACTCCTTAGTGGTCTAAGGGTCCTTATGTATTTTTTACTTTTACTTTAGCTTTATTCAAGTGCCCCTGTGGTCAAAACAAGTGGTCATAGGGGTCCTTCATCCCCACTCAAAGTACATCATCATAAATAGAGAGAATTACTAATGCTTTTATCTCACACTCCATGCGCCACCAAGATCAGGTACTATGTGACTCAACCAAGGGCAGCTAAGCCTTGGAGAAGATCACAAAGCCCACAGATCGACGGTAGGAGTGCCTCACATGCCCATACTCGATTTAGGCCTTATAGTGGTATCCTGGTAACAAACCAGATGCCTCAGCCATAGGCTACATAATTTGACCCAAGGTCAAATACTTGGTAACAGAGCAAGCGCCTCCATTCTCCCAGAGAATGGCCCTCAGCCCTAGGCTGAGTTCCCCAGTACTAGACTAGTTCATCTTCCTGGTAACTGACCAGGTGCCTCCATTTAAAGAATGGCCACTCAGCTCTAGGCCGAGTGCCCCAGTGCTGGACTAGTTCCACATCCTGGTCCTCGACCAAATATCTCCATTCAACAGAATGGCTACTCAACACAAGGTTGAGTTCCCCCAGTGGTGGACTGGTTCCACATCCTAGTCCTCGACCAAATGTCCCCATTCAACAGAATGGCTACTCAACACAAGGTTGAGTTCCCCCAGTGCTGCACTGGTTCCACATCCTGGTCCTTGACCAGATGTCCCCATTCAACAAAATGGCTACTCAGCTCAAGGCTGAGTTCCCCCAGTGCTAGACTGGTTCCACATCCTGGTCCTTGACCAGATGTCCCCATTCTCCTAAGAGAATGGCTCTCAATGTTGCTCAAGAAAAATCAACACTAGGGGCATGAAGAGATAGATTACTAGCAGCTCGGCCCCAACTCGAGACCTGTGTAGACCCAAAGACCATTCCCTCTTCCTAGACTTCTAAATAGCATCATCAGTCCAAATCTGTTACTAGAAGGCAGACGAGATCTTCTAAGGTTCAACAATGGGGGGGACTCCTTCCATTCAACAGCTGAATGGGCAGCCACCCCCTCCTCTCGTCAACATTCTATCTTGAGTTTTCTCCACTCAGCTTCAAATGTTAGGAGAGATGGCTCTTGTGGACCATGACACACCTATATCATCATCATGTCATTTTCTCTCCAGTCTTCAGATTCGTCTCCCTTGTACTCCCATAGCAGTTGTCCGCCCTAGGTGTCAAGGGTTTTCTTCAAGCTTTAGCATAGATCCTTAACTTTATTTTCGGTTTCATGCTTTTTATGGGAGCCACTTTGGTGCTCCTGCTTTGTAACGACATCATTGTATTCAGATGTCCCATTGACCCACCCAAACTAACATTTCCACTTATGTTTTTCATACATTTAAATTTTGAGTAAATTTTTAGTATTTTGGGTCAGGTTCCCTATGTAGTCGACACTGACATTCCCTATGGCATTTCCTAAGATATTGGGGATGCCTCCACACGCCCCTTGTTCACATTCCATGTTCCTATGTCCCCACATCCTATAAACTTGGTGAAACGTTGTCTTATGTATTAGTCTTAAGTTTTCATATTAGTCTTTAGTTTAGAATTTTTTTAAGAAAAAATGAGTAAATTTTGTATTTTTTAAGTTTAACAATATTTCCCCACTTTTCCAATGTCCTGATTTCCAGACAGCCACCAATTGTTTTCAATAACAATTTTTTAAACATTGCTACGAATACATATGAGGATGTCAAATGAGATTTGTTGAAATGATTTCATTGACGGACGGAAATGTCTGCAGAATTAAAAACAATGATACAAGGTGTACTCATTCAGAAAATACATTGTCCAACTACATCATAAGGATGATGCCTACCAAGGGCATTGGTAATTAAAGACTGTTCGTAGAACAAGAAGAATTTCTTTCACAAAGAAATGTGATAAGGCTTGCCAAAAAAAGAAACCACCAAGTCATAAGAAGATCAGCAAAACTACAAGAAATACTTGAGTTTTAATGTGGATTCAGTAAAATTTATTTTCTCTATATCATTTTTGAAGAAAGGTGATAAGACATGCCAAAAAACAACCCACCAATGCATAAGATGATCACTAAAAGTACAAGAGAAGCTTGGGATTTAACATGAACTCATTTTATTAGATAGTTGGATTCACATGAAGCTAGTTTTTATATTCAAGTTTCAAGCCTTCGTAGGAAAATTGTTTGACAACACCCAAGTTTACAAGCCTTTATAGGAAAATTGTGTGACAGCATTTTTTAAAAGACAAACACCATTTTCTTTAAATGAAAATTATCAATGACTCCATATAAAGAAGCTCATTGACACCCTAGATAATTGCAACACCACTTTTAATAGATATTAAAAAACGATGTGTTCAAACTTCAATCAAGTATTTTCAACCCATGCAAGTGTTCTGGAGCTAGAAAGAAAGAAAGAAAGAAAGAAATTATATCAATGTCCACACAGGCCTGGCCTCATGCTTCCAACTGTCAAACAGTGTCCTGCCTCTTAATAGGTGGAGGATGTTTGACAATACAGACTCTTGAAGCATCTTGCCAAGAGTTTAATGTCCATAAATGACAAAAGAAAGGTCACTGGGGCTCGAGTGTAGTTGGTGCAAGTAGCAAAATAATGAGTGCCTCGTAACAAATGTAACAAATCTAGACTAACAACAAAAAAGAAGAATAACAATGTTCTAAGTTAAGTTGGATTCTTCACATGGGTAAAATTCTCCGGTAACAGTGTCACGTATGAACAGAAAATAAAAACATTAGAGATATATAGAATGAGAGAACAAAAGTAGCAAATAGCATGCCTGGGTCGATTTCCAATAAATTTTATTAATGCACAAATCAAAATGTTCAATACCCACCTTCAGATACTTGTCAAGCAAATTACAGCGCTCATATACAAATGAAGCATCCAGACTTGATGATAAAAATCGTTTGGGAGGCAGATGTAATGAATATTCAGGGAAATCCTTGAGCCGTCGGTGTAGCTCCTCAAAATGTCGAAATCTGGTAATAGCAATTATCACACAATGTCAGGCTAGTAATAGCACAGTAAGCCAATATAGCACAAAACCCAGAGTACTATAAAAGTTAATTTCTTTAGTTAACAACACAAACATTTCAGTTATAGCTTATACAAGATAAGAGCACCAAACTCTGGTCTTCAAAACAATGTTTTTAAACAACATAGAAATGATGGAAGAACCAATAACAATGATTTTATATACAACACCTTCTTTTAATTGACCATGTATGGTTCTCATTATCTGTCACGGAGATAGAATAAACAGCAATGGTTTTGGAATCACTTTTAACAAAGTTTGCTCCCAATACCTGCAGAAGAATTTCCATGAATATCTTTCATATTCAAATTGCATTCATAAATTTTTTAAATGAAATTCTTTGTCTTTGCAGCTAATACGCCTTGCTAGAGATTAATTTCACAGACACAACTAAACCAATTATGGCTATTTGCATCTTAGATAGTTCTTTCTGTTTTTGATGGTATCATGTCTTAAGTTGAAGGTGCCTGGTGCACTCCACCAAGTAGTCTTCTATCCTTTCATACTCAATAGTCCCATTGGCAAAAAGACATTGACAAGCAGTCTTCCTCCAACAAGATTTCTATTGTACTCAACAGTGCTATTGACAACATAAAATAATGTCTCCCTTTGCTGTGCAGCCCAATTTCCATTACTCTGTACAAGATATTAAGTAAAAGACAATTTCATACTTGCCTTGCATCGCAGTTGCTGAGATGGTAAGGCTGCAGCCAAGTGAGAGCTCTCAGATTTTATTTCAGACGAATTGGCTGTTCCAGAACTGAAAACAGCAGCAGCTGATGAACAGGCCAGGGTACCACTAGACACTCTACTTTGATTGTCACTCTCATCCTCTGGATCTTCAGTTTTCATGGACTCTGCCTGAGCAGTGTTCAAGATGTCCAGACCATCTCCCAAATAAAAGGATGTTCTTTCCAGTTCTTGCCAGCTATCTACACCCTGACTGGATCTAGTCCTTTTCCGACCTGATGCTGTTTTATACATTCTACGATAGCGGAGATGACTTTTGTTTCCTTGCTTCGTGTGATGACCTTGATCATTTTCTAAGGGGTGATGTGATGCAGAACCAGCTCTATTACTTTTACTATCCCATACCTTAATACCAGGGGTGCCAAGCCCTGTCACACTGCTACTCTCTTCCTCTTCACTCGTATAGGAACTTCCACTCTCTTCTACAATTTCCATGTGCTGTTTAAAAGATTTTTCATGTCTTATATGTTCATGAACAGATGAAGGCTCCTCCAGCCTGCCAGCATCTTCAATTGCTCCAGTGTGGTCATCAGCAGATTGCTTTATCTGTTGAGAAAAACTGGCACTCTTATTTATCCCTGAATTTTCTGGCTGTCCATAAAATGGCTTCCTGATGAGATTTGTTTTATCAGAAGCCTCAGACAAGACCCTAGGATTGACAGGCTTGGATAAGCTATTTGCAATTTCTTTCTTTTTGTAATTACGCCCTTTTGCCCACATATTCTCAAAATGCTCAGGAGCAAGGGCCTGTTTCTTTCTCCTTGAAATAATATCAAGCATCTGACCCCACTCCCCACCGGAGGATCGCCGTGGTTGGATGACTTTACCATCAACATTGTGTGTTTCTACTCCCTCAACATTTTCAGATTGAGACTTCCAATTGTCTGCAATCACAGTATCAGATGTCTCACCCTCTTGTTGGTAATATTGCACTATATGATTATTTGGGTGGATATCTGCTGATGACTTAAAGTAAGCATGCTTTGGTTCATTATGAAAAGTAGAGGAAGCTCCATTTTGTGTCCCATTGATTTCCACTGATGGAGATTTTTTGCCATGGCTAGGTCCAAGCTGCACAAGTTCAACCCCCGCGATAGAGCGATCTAGAAAACCAGAGAAATGATCAGGTGTAAACCTTGATTTTGAGGATTTACTCTGTTTTGACCCTGGCTCTGAAGCCTTAGTTAATTTTCCATTCCTATTTCGGAGAGATAAAACAGCAGATTCAATTCGTTCATTGATGAACCTGCCAGAAAGATCATAAACCACAGACGGTAGTCAAGTAATATACATATCAAACTGACTAAAATAACTTAAAACATTTATAAAATGTCTAATGATCAATCAATGAGACTGGATCTCCGGAACATCTACAAAAACTAGTGACTATGGAACAAGCATTACGAGAAAATACTTGGGACTCGCTAAGTTCATGATTGGACGCATCACCACACAGGCAAGAAGCTCTCTTGCAATATATCGGAAAAGTTTGCATTGGAGGTCGTCAGGTTTACATGTTAAACTCATAAGACCATCCATAAAACGCTGTAAAACCTGCAAAAAAACCGTACTGGTAAAGGTTCGAATCAGAACAGGTTACAAATTTCTCAAACAAAATAGCAGTCATATTTCAAACTACAGCTAAATGTTAATTTAATGAAAGTGACCTTTGAACCACATAAGTCAGGATCTGATACAGGTTACAAACTAACAAGAACAAAGATATAGATGGCACTTTAGCTGCAGTTTATATGTCAGTTTTAAACTTTTATGCAAGGCAACCTCCAACCTTGCGCTCTGCTTCAGCAGAAAACAATGCTGGATGAAGTTTGTTATCTGCTGCTAGAGTTAACTTCAATTTCGCATCTCTTTCATCATTTGACAAGCTACTCAACTTTGCTTCACCAATTTGGGTCTGTATTATTCGATAGAGCTCTATATGCTCACTCACCAAATGGACGGTATCCCTGCACAGAAAGGTTCACGATTACCAATTCAAAACAGGTATAGAGTCTACAGACTCTTATTTGGAACACTGTTTAATAACAAACTGAATGTAGTTCAAATGCTGGAAACCTGGTGATAAGGTCAATAAGGTTCACATCCTTGGCTCGCAAGCAAATTTCTCCAAGAACTCCATTCATGATTTCTGTGAGCTCTTCTGGAGCATCCTTGTCAGGTGTTATCTTCTCATACCACTGTTTGGTCATCCATTCAGACACAAGATGCTTTGTTAGTTTGTCAATGGCTGCCTCAACAACTGGGGAATCAACTTTTCTTCTCCAATCACTTGGTTCAGAGTGAGGTTGGGATGATGCACAACCAAGGGGCATTTGGTTTTGTAAAATGTTGTTCACTGAAGATGGCGTAGCTTGCTCTGCAATCGTCCTACGAGCACTAACATCGTGTGAAATGTAGCTAACAAGAACTATCACAAAAACTGCAGCGGGCATGTTAATCCATACTGAAGAGCTTGTCACTGTAAAGAAGACAAATATGAACACCATAAATAGCATTTCATTAATGTAAGTAACAACGACAAGCTGCAGTAGTTCACAACAGGTAGGATATGATATAATAAACTTGGCTTGCAACAAATGTAAACAGAACCAATGGGACCCTCGGACATAATAGAAATATTAATCCCCGACCATCACATGCAAAGCAAAGGTATGCCAGGATAAAAAAATTCATGACAAGGCACCTAAAGATGTTTAGAAATGCCTGCCCTCTTGTACCAATTTGTGTTCGTAAAACTTATCCAGATATATTATTTAAGGTTGATGCAAATATTATTTCTGGGATATATCACGAAGGGTCTGAAAAGAAACTTATCGGAAAGGAAAAATATCAGAAAATATCAGCAAGCATCAACTTGGACCTGAAAAACTCAGAAAAACAAAGAGAAATCAGAGATATTTGCAACATTGCAGTAATATTTTTCATCTACTCGTGATTTTTTAACAAGATATCACAATTGGATTATTCATTTTATGCAGTGGCAGATATCATTATGAAGGAGAACTGCATTCAAATATACAGGATAATCCTCACCCAGTTTCAATCCACTAGCTGGGATCATCATCAGGAGATTTGATGCTCAACTAGATCAGATATCCTTGTAAGATATCAATATGCCAATCAGAAAAGAATGAACCGTATAACCTGACTCAATTAATTAATGTTCTTTAATTGATGAATAACAGGTTTCCAACTGCCTTTCATTTTAGGGCCATCATCCCTATTAAAGTTGTTTTGATTAAGTTCAATTTCAAGGGCAAGGGCCTCACAAACCTTCCTATTTCCATAGTTATCACTCTTAGCTATGATCTAGGCATTATTGATGCAAATGAGATGGGCAGTGCTTTGAGAGTGCTCTTATAAGGCCAAGCTTTTAACGCGATTGTCTGATGTCAGCGCAAAGATTTTTGTGGCTTGCAGAGATCTTTCTGTCTCGCGAACATAATGTTTACCACATAAGCAGGGGATGGTATTATTATAAATGTCTTTGTGATGATTATGATCTATGGTGTCTTTAGCATGGTCAAGCATATTTTAATGAGTGTTGGGAGGTGCAAAAGCAACTTTATTATTACCTTTCTTATGAATTTTAGAAATTCTATCTGCAGTTCCTTAGATGTAAGGAAGAGTGATAATCTTCCCTTCTGCTGGTTCACGAATACTATGATGTCCTCTCCTAGCTTTAGAGACAGACTCTTTGAACTGATGGTCTTGGTAGCCATTGTTTCTGAAAGCAATGTCGAAGTGTTCTAGCTCCTGCTCTAAGTGATCGTTGTCAGAAACTCTGACGGCTTGCATCACTAGTGTGTTGATGACACCAAGCTTCTGAGCAGGGTGGTCATGGGGCAGAATGCCTTCTCTCTGTCATAGTTATGCATGCATTAAGCCTTGACAGTGCCCTCAAAAGGAATATCAAAAACACATACTAAGAAGGCCACATTTAGGATAACGTACTAATTCTTTTATGCTTGTAGGTCTACTTAATTACAAGTCAATTACTAACACATATGTGGAGCTTATTAAAGATATAAGTTTGGAATTGTGTGGGAAGGGCAAGACTTTTATTGACTTGACCAAGTTTCCAGTCAAATGGAAAGCATTTGGCTCATGAATACAACATTACTCGAGGGCAAGTCTTTGGATGTTATGTACATCCCTTTGAGTAATTCTTGCCTTGATCACTGGGCCATACCTCAAGGTTGTTTTTGCTCCGTGGATGAAAGATTCACATTGTCTCACCATTCCAGCTGGTGGCTAGAAAATATAAGAAATTGTAGAGGCTGTGTAAATCTTTCTGATCAAAAATTTCTTTCTTTTTTTCTTTGCAACATGGGATAGCAATACTAAGCAAATGCATATTATGCTATGTGGCGAGTTTTAATCACAGATGCAAATATTGTCCATATATTGCAATATTTGCAATAAATCACAGATTTTCGCTTTATATTATTGGCTGAGAAAATTGTGATCTTTAAGGGGTGTGAAAATATTGTGGTATCTTAACATTGAGAAGGAGAACTGCGTTCAAAGATAAAGGATTAATCCTCAACCAGTTTCAATCCACAAGCTAGGCTCATCATCAGGAAGTCTGACGTTCAATTAGATTAGAGATCCTTGTAAGATATTAATATGCCAATCAGAAAAGAATGAACCATATAAGCTGAATCAATTAATTAATGTTCTTTAACTTTAAGGTTTCCAACTATCTTTCATTTTAAGGCCTTCATCCCTATTAGAGTTGTTTTGACTAAGTTCAATTTCAAGGGCCTCACAAACCTTCATTCTTCCATAGTGGTCAATCTTAGCTATGATATTGCCGTTACTGATGCCAATGAGATGGCCAGCGTCTTGAGAGTGATTTGCTAAGGTTGACCTTTAAAAACGATTATGTCTAATGTCTGCGCAATGTTCTTTAAGACCGGCTTGCAGAGATCTTCCTGTCTCACCAACATAATGTTTACCAAATGTGGAGGGGATAGTGTAAACGCCTTTATGATGATTAGGATCTCTGGCATCTTTACCATGATCAAGAATATTTTAAGAGTGTTGGGAAGTGAAAAAGCAACTTTAATATTACCTTCCTTAAGAATTTTGAAAATTCTATAAGTAGTGGCTTTGATGTAAGGAAGAGTGATAATCTTCCCTTCTGTCGGTTCACAAATGTTATGATGTCCTTTCCATGCTTTTGAGACAGCCCTTTTGAACCAATGGTCTTGGTAGCCATTGTTTCTGAAAACATTCACTAAGTGTTCTAGCTCCTGTTCTAGGTGATCGTTGTCAGAAACTCTGGAGTCTAATGGCTTGGGTCACTAGTGTGTTGATGACACCTAGCTTCTGAGCAGGGTGGTGATGTAGCAAAATGCCCTCTCTCTGTCAACAGCAAGAATTCTCCCCATACGAGATCCCAATCAGACCTTACATTGTTTGGTGTGGGGAATCCATCCAAATTCTGGCCTGGCAACAATTACAGATTGTGAATGTTGTTCTAGGATTTCTACGTGCATAATGCAGATGTATGCACAACTAAATCTATATGCAGTGTTTGGTGTGGGGAATCCATCCAAATTCTGGCCTGGCAACAATTACAGATTGTGAATGTTGTTCTAGGATTTCTACGTGCATAATGCAGATGTATGCACAACTAAATCTATATGCAGAATGCAAAACTAACCTACCTATGATTCTAATCCCTTCCCTTGTAAACCTAGTATATTCTTGCACTTCACTAAGTAGGGTTTGATCAATCATGTAACCTTTCCCCCTTAGTGACATATAAAGCAAGGCCCTCTTAGATTGTTCTTCTGACTCCATTTGCCCTTGGTGGATTGACACTAGTCTCTTGATTGGTTTATCTCTATCCTCCCATCACCTTTGTCTTTTTTCTTTTTTCTATGCTACAACCATTTTGCTAGAGTTACTCTTCATTTCACCTTGCACTCATTGCATGTTGCTTTAGTAATCTTAGTTTAGGGAAGCCCCCCTTGAGTTGGAGAAGAGCCAACAAAAAGTGTGAAAGGGGATTGGTGGTGACATTGACATTTTCCTCTTGACTTCCCCTCGGCTAGCTTGCTTCTTCGGGACTTTAATCATACATGCTGGTTTGGGAGGTAACATTTTGGCGTTGGTTTCGAGAAGAAAGTCCACCCCCCAAAAATTTGAAGACCATGATTCATAATTTTTTTTTTTGTGAGAGACTCTTTAGGTAACATTTTGGCATCGTTGCCGAGAAGAAAGTCCACTCCCCAAAAATTTAAAGACCATGATTCATAATTTTTTTTTGTGAGAGACTATCTTATTGCAATTTTTTCTTCTCACATGGTAACTCCATGAAGGGACGAAGCTCTTGTTCATTTGCAATTTTTTTTTAAGGTTTGGTTGTATGTAGAGGTGAGCAAATGCAACATCTTGAAGGCACTTTGAAAGCTCATCTTGGCAACTCCACACATTGTTCTTTGTTTAAGGTATGATCTGTATTACCATTTTCAAGATTTTGAAGTGAAGAAGTGGATGATGAAAATGATGGTTCTAAGGTTGGGAAATTCTTTCCTCAACTTGATTTTTTGGGCATCCTTAGTTTTCCTAATGAGAGCTATGATCCAGATGTATTAATTGATCTCTCTCCTTCGTTTCATGGGTTTGAAGATACGGCTAACCATTCACATTGCATCTTTCACCAAAGTTCTGGTTGATTTCAATATTTTTTCATGAGGATGATTTTATGAGAGTATTTCTTTGCACATTAAATCATGATGCATTAGATTAATATGATGGTTTTGGTTGCAAAGAAATTTCTTCTATCGCAGATTTCTTCAAGAGGTCTCTCCATCATTGGCATGATGAAGAAGAGCGCAAGATTGATAAGGTTATTGACGATGTTGGTTTTCTGAGCTCAAATCTGGTTAATAGTCCAGAATAATTTACTGGCAATTATTAACTAAAACACAGAGATCTAACACAAATTATGCAGCAGAGAAGATAGGAAATCATTCATACATTTGACACTCAGATTTACCCCAGAAAATCCCAACTGGGGAAAAACAACAAATAGTTTGATTTTTATTAAGATAAAGATCCTAGGCTCCCATCCTGGGATAATACCCCACTAAGGAAAATATAATGATAGACTGCTAGCAAATCTCGCCTCAAGATCAGTTCTTTGATCTTGCTGGTTGCTGACCCTTGGTTGCCCCTTGCTCAGCTCCTCTAACCTCTGCACCCTACACCTGCACACTTAGTTGACAGTCCATCAACTAATGAATGAGATCTCTCTCTCACTCTCTGTGACTTATGATATCTCCTCCTCTCACTTAGCTGACTCTTATACTATTACAATATGCAAATACCTAGGGCCAATACCATGGGTCACCAAATACCATGTACCCTCAATTTACATAGAGTAATTACAAAAAACACTTTCACTTTAATAGTTCACTTAATTAAAGTGAAACTCCTAAAGTCTATGAGGTATCCTAGACGAATCCTACATGCCAAACACTTGGCCTGTGCAGAAGTACCTGTCCGATGCTACAAAAATCAACAGAAGATGTTATTGCCCTCCTTCTTAGTAGAGTGCATCTTGATTCAAAAGAATTAAATGAGGACGCCCTTGAAGAAGCACATGAAGAAGTCCATGAAGTCTATGAAGAAGATCAAGAATCCTCATTTGAGGTATTGTTGAAGAGCCTCCTCATGTTCCCATTGAAGTGCAACTTAAAGTTCTAGATGAAGCTTCTATTGTTCTCATGGTGATGAGATTTTTTCAGCTTTTCTCCTTCTCATATCTTTGAAGCCAAGCCTTTTGAAGATGATAGATTTGAGGATGTCTTTGCATGCAATAAAATTGAATTCAACCATGGATGTGATGTTGGTGATCCCATCTATGATTTTTCTCTCATGAGGAAAGTGTGGATTTTGAAGACCTTAGACAACAGTTTTTAAAGGATATTTGCCATGATCAATTCCAGACATGTACATATTCTCTTGATGCAGATTTGGGGCAGCCTTGTGTGCCATTTTCTAGGGCAGATTTCAGTCGTCATTTCCATCCGTCTTCTACAATGATTATTGCAAATTTTGAGCAACAAGAGGAAATGTCATATGTTGGTGATCCCATCTATGATCTTTCATCTCATGAGGAAAATGTGGATTTTGAAGAACTTGGACAACAATTTTTAAAGGATATTTGTCATGATCAATTCCAGCCATGTACATATTCTCATGATCCAGATTTAGGCAGCCTTGTGTGCCATTTTCTAGGGCCGGTTTTGGTCATCATTTCCATCCGTCTTCTACAATGATTATTGCAAATTTTGAGCAACAAGAGGAAGTTTCATATGCAAGTTTGGGGCAGTTTTGTTTGTTCTCTCATGGGGAAAATATGGGGCACTTTTCCCAGCCATGTTCTTCTAAAATGAATGCTGATTTTGATTATATTTTGGGGCAGCAAGAGGCTGTTGTTAATGCAGGTTTTGGCAGTTATTTTCAACCCTTCTCTTTTGCTGAAGATTTCATGTTCAAGCACAAAAATCATTAATCTTCTTCATTTTCATGCTTTGTTGGATCTAATATGGTGTTGGAGGAGCCTATGCTCTCTCTCCTTGAGATTTTTCATAATGATATTGCAAACTTTGATGGACAGCCTCATAATGGTGATGTTTATAACTTTATACATGTCCTATCCAATGTTGGAAAGAGGAGACTTGAAGGAAGACTTGCCATGCTTGGCAAGGTTTTGGTGATATTGTACATGCTCATGATCTCAAGGAGATTTCAGCATACTTACATATGATGATTGATGTTGTGTTGTTGGTCCATGACCAAACACAATGGAAGATGCTTTGGTATTGATGAGATGTTGAGGCCGCTTCATTGGATATTTGATGTTACCCAGCATGCTCTTGTTCATATGCTAGAATAGGTAGGTAGGAGATGAATAAGCTCTTTTCACGAGCTTTAAAATATATTTCATTTATGTATTGATGGCTTCTTTTGTTATAAAGCCAACCTTGATGTAATAAACATGTGAGGTTTGGAAAGTGAATTGAGCCATCCCACCACATGATTTCTCTTTCTTTATTTCTCTCAAGCAGGTACAACCAAGAGATTTGGCAGTTCTCATGCACTCTTCTTTAAAGATGAGCACATGTCCCACAATTGGAGCCAGTTGTCACCCCTCATTGTATGAGAGAAAGCCAGCAGATGACTGTGATGAATTATTCAGATTCTCTATTTCAGCACAACATAATCTGTTGCACATGGCTTAGAACACCTTGGAATAATTATCATGTATCTCATAATGTTTCACCATGAACATATGTTAGGGTCCCTAAGGGTGATTAAATTGTCAAAATATTGTAAAGTATGAGTAAATGGGATGTAAACCCCATTTTGACCCCCTTTAGACTCTCAAATAATGCTTAGCACACCTCCTAGGAGCATTATCCCTTTTACTGTGGATGTTGGAGACAAAATTTGCTAATTTAAGAGATTTTGTCTAGAAATCCCTAATTTTTAGATTCTAGGGACATAATCCCTTGATCCTAAGACCCAAAATCCCTGTTTGATGAGTTTTTGTTGAAGAATATGCCTTTTTAGGGGGGCACACCTCTTGGGGACATTGCCTTGATTTATGGATGTTTGCCTCACTCATGCACCGCTCCTTGTCTCCTAGTTCACACCTACGGCTTCCTTTACTCCATGTTCACACCTACGACTTCCTTTGTCCTAGTTAGCTCCTAGAGGTGGCATGTTATGTCCATTTCCAAGTGATCAACCCATGTGGTTATTTGTTGTCAACTTGGGCCTAAACAATTTTATTTTTAAAGTGACATTTTTGAATGGTATTGGGCGGTTCATGGTATTGTCCATGGTATTGGGCTCAAGAAGAAAATAAAAGAGGAAGAACTCATCCATTATGGGCATGTTGATTTGATTTGAGCTCTTGGATGTGTCTAGTGAACCAAAGTTTTTGTTTGGGGTTCGAAAACTCCATCCATCCATTACGGTTTAGTTTCGGTGGTGAGATATCCACCCTAGCTAAACAAACTGGGAAATCTACTTGGGTTTTTCGTTTGATCTTCAATTGGCAAAACCATCTTCAATTTTGGGGAATAGTGATTTGTTGGATCACTTGACAAGGTTGTAAGCTTGGGGGAATTTTGGCACTTGGATGATTGTGGCACTCAATGCTTGGAGGGCCAATGCCTGCTTGTTAATTGTGATCTTAGAGTGAATGTTGAAGCGTTTTGAAGGAGGGTCGTGACCTTAGAGGAGAAGGTTGTGGAGGAAGGACAACGAGTCTTGAGATGAGGCCGTAAATCTTGAAGAAGTCTAATGCATACTAAGGTCGATTGCTTGAAGGAAACTAGACCCATTGCTTGAGCGACCTTGCTTATGGAAGGGTTGAATTACTATAGTATGGGTCGAGTTCATTTTGAGGGAAATCAGGTTTCTCTTCAAGAGGGACTAACTCAGTGAGGAAGGACGTATACACTTGGAAGAGAGATCGAACCTTGTTCAATTAGAAAGGGTCGGTTTAATTCACAGAAGGGGTAAAATTCACTTAGATTGGGTAGAATCCCTTATGAAGGGGGGTCGAGATACTAACCTAACAGGAGTGGAATTCAAGTGGGTCAAATCGAACTGGGAAGAGGCCGCATTGTGGGAAGGTCCAACAGCGTTGGAGCTAAGCGTGTAGAAAGACGACTTGCAAAAGTAGAGGCCTACTCCCAAATTGACAGAATTGTGGAGGGCCTAGAACTACAAAAGGGAGAGTATCGAATATGCTAGAGCGGAAAAAACTTTTAAGGGAGGTTGGGTTCTGTTGAAGAGGCCGAATCGCCTAAGGTCGACTTGCTCTTGAAGAGAAGACCAATTTGATGTGGGAGAATAAATCTATCAAGAGGAGGCCGAATTCATCTACGACATGAAGTCGTGGGCATCGACATCAACACTTTCCAGGTTTCTTTGCGTTTGAGCTTAGTTCATGGCAGTTTTCCACAGCAGCCAATAGTTACCGTTGTCATTGCCATCTATTTCATAATAAAGGCCAATGATGTTCTTCCTATCTTGTGTGTAATTTGAATGAATGCCATACGTTTGACGAAATGTTTTTTAAGATTGCAAATTTGTTGAAGAAAGTTATAAATCAATGTAATGTAAATTGTTTGAAGAATGCACACAACCAACACATCAATCCTATTCTAGCATCCATTTGACATGTGACCATCACATGGCACATTTTTCCATACATATGCCTATTGACACTTGGACGGATTCCTCTCTTGCTCCTAAATCTATATAAGGAGTGCTCCTTGCCCATTGTAATTCACGGTTGGATTTGAGAGTTCCTTCTTCTTGAAGCCTAATAGATATATCATTCTTTGAGCTTTTGTGACGGTTAACGAGGTGCTTTCTTTCCAAGCGTGAGGCACTAATATTGCATGGAGATTTCAAAAGGTTGTGAGTATTGCTAGCTCTTTTACATTGAAATTTCTATGTTTCGGAATTGAGGCCATAAAAGGGTGTTACTACCTCATTAGAAGGAAAAGATTTTAAATTAATCTCTTCTTTTTTTTTTGTTTCTATGCACATATAGCAGTAATTTTGGCATTCATTCTTAATTTGAAGGGTGTAATATTGACCTTTTGTGTGTATGGTGCACTCGCAAAGCTAGAAAGAAGGTGGATACTTTATCTAATCCCTTCCCTTGTTAAAAACTAGTATAATCTTGCACTTCACTAAGTAGGGTTTGATCAATCATGCAATATTTCCCCCTTACTGACATACAAAGCAAGGCCCTCTTAGATTGTACTTCTTTGACTCCATTTTCCCTTGGTGGATTGGCAGTTGTCTCTTGATTGTTTTCTCTCTATCCTCCCATCACCTTTGCCTTTATTATTTTTTCTATACTACAACCATTTTGCTAGAGTTACTCTTCATTTCACCTTACACTAATTGCATATTGCTCTAGTAATCCTAGTTTGGGGAAGCCCCCCTTGAGTTACCCTTGACTAGCTTACTTCTTCAAGACTTTAATCATACATGCTAGATTGGGATGTAACAAAGTAGAGGAAAGAAAATATATCAAAACAATGCGAGTACATAAGAGCCCATAAATTATTCTTTTGTATTAAAATACGAGTCCATACAACATGTTCACAACTTGATCAACTTCTTCATATCCCTACTAAGATATGGACCAACAATAATTCTAACTATTTATGATGTTTTTAGGAGTATACAAAATAACCAATTAACCAAAGAAAATGAAACAAAATGCAATCTAGACATGAGCATCACAAAGTACCATGGCACACAACGACTATCATCTAAATAGAGTTACATTGGTTAGCACCAAATAAGATATGGAACTTCCAATACTGCAAACATAACATATGAACAATTTACCTTCCAAATGAAACAAAACAATGATTTCACTTTGTCCTTCTCTGTCACTTAATGAAACTCTCCTGCTGCCGACAAAGCATCAAATCTAATGGAACATGGCATATGGAGCAAGGATATAAGAAACAAGGTATAAAACTCACAAAGCTATTAGCATACCTCTCACTAGCCAAAATTCAGAACCCCTTGTGTGTTGCCTTGTTCTACATACAAAGATTAGCGAGCAGTTGCAAATTTGGGTATGGAAACATTCCGAAAATAGTTTTAAAAAACGCTAACTAGACCTCTACCTAGCCAAAATTCAAAAACCCTTGTGTACTGCCTTGTCCTACATACAAATATTAGCGAGCGATTGCAAATTTGGTTATGGAAAGATTCCAGAAATAGTTTTAAAAAACCCTAACTAGACCATCTAACTAGACTCAAGTGGACCTAGGGCTCCACCAAATTAGAACATACTATAAACTAAATGAAACAATGTTTGCCAAAATGTCAAGGCATTGTTCTGTCATTCTATCTCCGCACACAGTCCTTGAACACGTTTGAGTAAAACTGTTTTTTTGGGTTCATCCTCTAGAGCTTCATATAATTCTAAGCAAAGCTAATTTGATCCTATGGAGTGAAGTGATTAACTTCATTGAATCAAAGACATGAGGAGATTTGACATGGGTGCTTGTGCACTGTAATGATCTATTAGGTACATAGCTTGGAAGAAGCCTTTTGGATCAAATGCATTAAATCTTGTAAGACCATCAGATTAGCAAAACGCAAACTATTAACCAATGATGGTGTGCTTAACTTCTTGTTTTGCATCACCTCCTCTCACACACAATGACGATCATAGTGATTAGAAATAGCAAATTAAAATGTGGAAGCCAAAGAAAGTACTCCAAAATTTGGAGTGGGTTAATTTGGAGGTGTAGCTTACTATCAAGCTATATGGAATACCTTGCATAAGGAAAAAGACGATGCGTTAAAAGATTTGGCACCTTCCTAATTTAGCATTTTTAGTTTCTTTTAGAGAAAATCATGTAATAGAAGTAGATTCTTTTTTAAAGCGACTGTCAAGTAACCTCTAATGTCCTTTATGTTTTGTAAAGTCCAATTTGATGAATACAAATCAGGATTGGTATTGCAAGAATTTCTTATCATAACAATATATCTTCTCAACCAGCTTTTTTGTAGCCCCTGCTCTAGTTCGAATAGTGGAGTCTCCTAACGTTTGTTCTCCTTGTTGCAATGGGGTACTTTTGAGGATAATTAGTGTACTTTGGACATGTTCTCTTCCCAATTGTATGAAAGTCTATTGGAATGTTGCTTCATATTTTTTTATTTGCATAGATTGTTGCTTTAGAATGCATACCCACATACTCCTAAAGCTCACAATCAATGTATTTATAATAGGCACAAATGTTACAACTCCTTGAAGTTGCTTTATCTCTCTTCCATGAGAATCTAGGGGCTACCCCGATCTCAAATACAATATTGCAATCATATGAGAGTAGTTGTCACCTTTCCAAGATAACCTTCATCTGACTTTGACAAGATGCCATAATCAATTATGGGCAACAATTAATTCTGACCAGCCACCTTTTCTCTTCGGATGAGCAACAACTAGTTTTCGATCCTGTCTTCTATGTCATCCATTAGTATATAGAGGATATATCGAAGCATTTCCAAGCCATCAAACTGTTCTCGCCAACCACCTTTTCTCTTCTGATGAGCAACAACTAGTTTTCGATCCTGTCTTCCATGTCATTCATTAGTATATAGAGAATATATCGAAGCATTTCCAGGCCATCAAATTGTTCTCACACAATACAGCTTGTACAGACTATCGAATCAATCTGTGAATAGGAGGAAATGGTGTATTATTTATAATATGTGAAATATGCAATTTATGTAGGCCATCCTTTTATACACCGTTTGGTTCGATTCCCTTAGTGAGGATTATCCCATATGCACGGTGATGATTGTTAATTATTTTGTTATATACTCATTGCTTACAAATGCATTTTGACGCATTGTGCACACTTGTGGGCTCCTTCATGGGGTCAAGTTTGGTGGGTAGCTCTTGGCTTGGCGTGAGACTTGACAATTGGCCTATGATAAGGCTCATGGTGAAATGTGCTTGTAAAAGGTTGAAAGATGGGCCCATATATTTTTGAAAAAGGGTATAACTTAGGATAAACAATGGCTTAGGACCCATAGTGGACACATTTCTCTTCTATTTTTTTATTAGAACACAATAGCCTAGGGAAATGGTAGAATAACATATGGAAATATATGGTTGACTATTAATTTTGTTGATGATGCAAGTGATATATGAGGAAATCAAATAAATTAAGCATGTGTGATGGCGAATAATGGTGTAATAGGTTATATATGTTGCTTTTGATCTTATGAAACAACCTTCATTAGGGTGTTTCAAAATGAGAAATAAGTATAATAAATGTAAAATATGAACGAAAAGCCTGGGGAAACTAAGCATGAGAGCAAGACGAGGAGTTAAGATGGAATGAAGAGCAATGCCCACAAGCACCAATTAGCCAAGCCAAATTATCGCAACACCAGAGGACTATTTTAATCTTCCCAAGCGCCAATCGAAACATATTGCATGTAAAAAATTTGGAATCCACCTACAAACTACCACTTGTGTCATTAACAGCGTAGATCCAAATCCTAGGCTCTATCAAGCGCCGAGAGGGATCAAATCTCTCTAGGTGCAAACCTCTTCTTAGGTATTACACTCAATGAGCTATCAACTTTGGTGTGTCCTATATATACCATTAATTTGATTCAAACCAAAAGACACATCTTTTTATTTAAGGTCAACATATAATATATTTATTATTAATATTTAATATTATTTATGGCCAACATATAATATTTAATAGTATTTTTTATTTTGTTAGGAACGAACATTACAACATCTCCCCATAAATGGTTTTAAAACCATATGCAAGGCCCTCCTAAAACCATGGGTTGTTTAGGAGGCCTTGCACATGGTCTTAAAACCATTTGGAAGGCCCTCCTAAACCATGTAGAATAAAACCATGGGTTTTTTTAGGAGGCCTTGCACATGGTTTTAAAACCATGTGCCCGGTCCTCCTAAACCATATACAATAAAACCATGGGTTGTTTAAAAGGCCAACATTTTTTTGCAAATAATTCAATTTTTATTTTTTTATTATTTTGTTAGGTAGGAACATTACAACATCTCCCCCCATATTGTGTGTTTTTTATGATCCACATTTTTTTTTGGGATAATTAAATTTTTACTTTTTTATTGTTTTGTTATTTTTTACTTTTTTATTGTTTTGTTAGGTAGGAAGGTTACAGCATCTCCCCCATATTAGGTTGTTTTTTTGGCTGACATTTATTTTGTTTTATAATTAAAAAATCTATTTTTTTATTAATAAAAATAAGGTTACGTAACGTTACAAGATCTCCCCCATACTGGGTTGTAGAGAGCCTCTCGGCTCAACAACCACTGAGCAAACCAAATCATATATCTACAAATCGTTAGTCATTATTTCATAAAATTCAAAGACCTCCTAAATGGTGGAAACCCCAAGACGACATAAAGCCATCTAGGGACCTAATCTAGGATTGTAAATCATGAACTTGGAAACACAACTCGACAAGGGACATTGAATTATTGCAAAGAGATTTTGACTCATGGGGGGGGATCCTAGCAACTCTTTGTCGGCTACTAATTGGTGGCCAAAAATGTGGCCAACATAGTCCTCAAAATCAATCTCTAAGAGTTGTGTTGCATGCACAATTCCAATTTACTCACCTTGGTCTCGTTATGGGAATCATGGAACCAATTTAGGTCAAGGCCTAAAATGTTCAAGGGGTTGTGTTTTTTTAAACAAAAGGCCATGCCCCGCTAGTAGGAATGGCCCACTCGTATTTGAGTCTATCTTTTCATCTCAACTCAGTATTTTATGGACTTCCAAGATATTGATAAATGTCAATGAGAAGCATGAGCAATGAAAATAATTTGAAACCAGAACAACGTTCATTGCTTCTTAACGCAAAAACAAACCAAATGTCAGGTGATAGTGTCGATTATTCTTCCCATCTGTTTGTGAGCCAACAAATTTATTAGAGAGGCTTTGAAACTTGAGGAAAACTACATGGCACCTCTAACCATGTAAACACTCGCATCAAATGCTTAAACTACAATGCACTCTCATCCAATAAACGCATGCAACATGACAAAAGAAAGGAAATAAAATAATGATAAAACCATTTGAGGATGCATTCGACTAAAGAAAAAAAATGATACAACAAAATACTCAAAGAAACACTCAGTTAGAAACAAAACAATCATCGACATACCATCATCAACTTGAGCTTAAAAGGATATGGTTGAGAAATGGTGAAATGTTATTTCCATGCCTTGATCCTAATTTGAAGTGGAGGGCCCAAGTTTGTTGACTAGGGGTATTTGTTAAGGGCTCAAAAAATGGCAACACAGAGGGAAAAGTCAAATCCTCTATTGTTATATCTATGTGCACATAGTTAAAAAAATCGGCATCGGCAAAAAATTGGCAAGCGTAAAAAATACAACTTTGTAATGTCCTCTTCCGATTAGGCCTTGAGGCCCAAAACCGCTAACCTATGTGATTCCTGTGGGTTCGAGTGGTTACTGACAGCTAGGGAATCATCTAAGGACTGATGCCATCCATAGAAAATCTAGGGCATCATCATTAGGTCAAGAAGGGCCACCGGGGCCAAAGGCCACCTCCGTGCATACCATCCAAGCATTATTTAATGATGCATGCACTCATTAAGTCTCTATCCGCATGCATGCAAGTCAACTGCAAATTAGAAGATAAAGTGACCTAATTAGGTCAAAGATTAGGGTTTTCGCAGTTGAAAGTTATAAAAGAGGGATAAAGCGAAAGGAGACTTCACTTTTGATGATTATTATTTTGGGAGCTCTTGGATAGCAGCACAGCGTGCCGCACAGCAGTTGGGGTTGGAGACGAAGTCTTCAGCTAGAGGGATTTCGGCAGTGAAACATCTGCCCTAGTCTCATTCAGGGTAAGCCATACAAGTTCACCATTTGCTCTTACATTCATTCATAAGTTATCCAGTATATGGTATAGATCGTTGCAGGGACACGTGTGCAACCGTAAGGGGGGTTTTCAGACAGAAAGCCCTAATTAGTTGCTAGGTCTTCAGATCTCGGTTTTGCTTCGAAACTCAGGCACCATTCTCATCATCAGCATCCTACTCCGGCATCTGATGATTATCAGATCTGACCGTGCTCATCCGGAGCAGTTATCAGCGATTCCGGGATCAAGGGGGCATGAGCAGCTACCTCTCTGGATCAATTCGCTAGCCTGCCTAGAGACCTCAGAAACTCCGCATGTACCAGGCATTCTCTCCGGCACGGGAAGGTTATCAGTCCTGCAAATCGGCAGCTTCATCGGACACCTCCCTCACTGAAAACGTCACCCTTATCTGACTGGGGGTTCTTGCTGCTAGGGTTTCACCGGAAGCGGAAGATATCAGTCCGTCTTCGATTCAGTTCTTGATGCTTGCATACCCTCTCAGGAGCAGTCCAGCCAGCTTATCAGTGGTAAGTGTTCATTCTATCTCACAAACCCTAACCCTAATTTTTGCTATAAAATAGGGATTTTTGCATGCCCAGTTGTATCAGAATATTTGCATAGAAATAGAAAATATCGAGATTTGGGATATTACAGTGGTATCAGAGCTATCTTCTTGGCTAGCTGTGGGCTTAAGAAATGAAACTTAGATGAATAGGAGGAAGAGTAGATACAAAGGGGAGTTTGAGGATATCCAACTAAAAGATACCAATTCAGATATGGAACAAACAGGTATACACTCGGATAGGGGAAACGGAACGGGAGAAGAAGAGGCTCGGATGGAGTTTCACAGCTTGGTCTCTGCATTGCAAGACTTAGCCAAAGGACAAAAAGATGTACTCAATGCAATCAACAGATTATCGGCGAAACCGAAAACAGGTATCAACAGTACACCTCCCTCACCCATAGATCGGGGATCTACAAGCAACAGTGGAAAGATAGCGTACACTAATATTCAAAATACTCCACACATATATAGCAGACCTTCTAACAGGCCTACCATGCCTCACTTCTTGGCAGATACAGTAGGGGGCCCGGTCATGCAGGTAGAACCTAGCGAGCCTTTTGGGGCTTATTTACAGGAGTATAGAGACTTAGGGGATGAGTTTCATGCTGCCATGTCTTTTTCAGATTTCCGCAACATGAAGAGTAGGAACAGACCCAGGAATTTCAACAAGGGTTTCAATCACAACTATGAGTTGCATAAGACCTTGGCCAGGTTGACCATTCCGAACTTTGATGGGACTCGCGGAGGATCAGCGAGGATATGGGTTCAAAAGTTGGATACATATTTCCAACTCAACCCCATGACAGAGACAGATGCCATTAAATTGGCTACACTTCACCTGGACGGAGAAGCTCACGAGGGGTGGTACCACGGATTGGAGACATTGGGTCACAACACCATACACTCCTACGGTGAGTTCACTCAGAAGCTCATAGAGAGGTTTGACAGGAAGGATCCAGAGATACATTTCAAGGAGTTGGCTCAACTCAAACAGACCGATAGTGCAGAAGCTTTCATTTCAGAATTTCAGAGGATAGCAGTCATGGTAACAGATGTGTCAGAGAGCAAATTGACTATGTTATTCACTGAGGCCCTCACAGAGCCACTACGGGGATGAGAAAGCCTACAAACCCCTCACTCTGCAGAATGCCATTAGCAGAGCAAGAGATCTTCAGAGGGAGTCATTGCTACATTATCTGGAGTACCAAGATTCCATACTCTCAAGGTCAGGGGAGTAGTACAAGGTCACAGAGTAGGAGTATTGATTGATGGGGGTGCCACCCACAATTTCATTGACTCCGCTTGGGTAGCCAAGAGAGGTATTCAGACCGAGAAGTTCAAAGGATTCACTGTAGCAGTAGCCGGGAACTCCAGCATGGAGTGCAACTACTGGATCCCAAAATTGAATGTCACCTTAGGTAAATATCAGATGACAGATTCCTTCTACGTAGTGGATGTATCGGATACTCATGTAGTATTGGGTGTTCAGTGGCTTTATTCTATAGGGAAATACACTACAGACTACAGGGCAATGGAAATGGAATTCCAGGGGCCAGATGGCAAACGGGTAGTTTTGAGGGGCATGAACACTTATCCCCCAAAACCGGTCTCGTCACAGAGAATGGAGGCAGTACTCCGACAAGATGATATAGAATGGGCTACAGAATGTTTGGTCACCTTCAGGAAACCCCAAGAGACCAGCACACAACACCCAAGTGACATTCAAACCTTGCTACAGAAACATGAAAAGGTTTTTCGGGACCTTCCATCAGGTAGACCACCAAACCGAGGTTTTGAACACATCATCGAGCTAGAGGAGGGGACACAAGCAGCCGTCACCACTCCGTATAGGCATCCCAAAAGATACAAGGATGAGATTGAGAAAACAATAAAAGAATTACTAGAGCTTGGATATATTCGGTCCAGTTCTAGCCCCTTCGCATCCTCAGTAGAACTGGTCAAAAAGAAGAATGGTACACTGCGAATGTGCATCGATTATCGAGCACTCAACAAAAAGACCATTAAGAACAGGTATCCCATTCCCAGAATTGACGAACTCATGGATGAGCTTCGGGGAGCTAAATACTTCTCCAAGATTGATCTTCGCTCGGGATACCATCAGATCAGGGTAAGGGACCAGGACATCTCCAAAGCAGTTTTTCGCTGTCACTATGGTCACTATGAGTTTTTGGTCATGCCCTTTGGACTTACCAATGCTCCAGCCACTTTTCAGTCATGCATGAACCACACCTTCAGAGCACAGCTACGTAAGTTTTTGCTCGTATTCTTTGATGACATCCTGATTTACAGCAAAACATGGGAAGAGCATCTGAAACACCTGGACGAAGTATTGAGTATTTTAGAAGAACATTCGCTTTATGCGAAAATGTCCAAGTGTGAGTTTGGCATGAAGGAAATGCTGTACTTAGGACACATAATCAATGCAGAAGGAGTACAAGTTGATATGGAGAAAATTCGAGCTATCAGAGATTGGCCCGCGCCAAAGACAGTTACAGAATTGAGAGGTTTCTTAGGTCTGTGCACTTATTACCGACGGTACGTTAAGGGATTCTCCCAATTTGCAGCACCCCTCACAGATCTCACCAAGAAGAAAGCGTTCACTTGGATAGACTTAGCACAGAAAACTTTCGAGGAGATGAAGGTTATTATGAGTTTCTGTCCAGTTTTAGCATTACTAGACTTCTCACAACCCTTCGTAGTAAAATGTGATGCCTCAGGGGAAGGGTTAGGAGTAGTGTTGATGCAAAACCATCACCCTATTGCATTTGAGAGCCGTAAACTGAAGAACTACGAGTGTCATTACTCCATATATGACAAAGAGATGCTAGCCATCTTACATGCTCTCACAAAATTCATACAGTACCTGGTGGGCAGTAAGTTCAAAATCAAAACCGATCATAACAGCCTCAAGTATTTCCTGGAGCAGAAGGAACTGAATGAACGACAGCAGAAATGGGTCAGCAAAGTACAAGCTTATGATTTCGAGATCGAGTATGTAAAAGGTAAGAATAATGTAGTAGCTGATGCATTATCCAGGCGTCCCGCCTCATTATCTCTCCGTAGTATATCCACAGATTGGAGGGCACTTCTCTTAGTAGAATACTCCAAAAATAAATTCGCTTGCGAATTATTGGACGGGCAAATTCAGGATGATAGGTACAGGATTGTTGATGACATCATCTATTACAAAAACAGAATATACCTCGTCCCAGAATCCACATTGAGTAAAAGGATCATTCAAGCAGCCCATGATTCTCCTTTATCAGGGAATCAAGGTTTCTTAAAGACCTACAGGCAGATCCGAGAGAGGTTCTCATGGAAAGGCCTCAAGGGGGAAATTATGCAGCATGTACGGGAATGTGGCATCTGTCAGCAGAACAAGATTGAGAACACCCATCCAGCAGGGTTACTCCAGCCACTACCGATTCCAGAACATAAGTGGGAAAGCATCTCCATGGACTTTATTTCAGGATTGCCCAAGGTCCAAGGGCGAGATTGTTTATATGTAGTAGTTGACAGACTGACTAAGTTTGCACATTTCTTTTCGATATCATCAGACTACTCGGCAGCTCAAGTAGCTGAGTTATTCTTCAGGGAGCTCTTCAGGTTACACGGGTTACCTAAGACCATTGTCAGTGATCGGGAAAAATCGGCAAAAATCGGCAAACCGCGGCAAGCATTAAAAAATGCAAATTTTGTACTTCAATAGGGTCAAAATTTCCTTCCCGATTTTTTCCCCTATTTGCCGATTTTTCCCGATCTTTTCCGATTTTTTCCCGATTTTTGCCGATTTTTTCCCGATTTTTACCGATGTTTGCCGATTTTTCGCAATGTCCGATTTTTTGAAAAAATCGCGATTTTTCGGGACATCACCGAAAAATTGGCGATTTTTCTACTATGGTTCAGATTGGTGGGGACCGAACTGGCTACTAGTACGAGTTATCATCCCCAGAGTGATGGACAAACAAAAATAGTCAACAAGTGGATCGAAGGATATTTAAGGAACTATGTAGCAGGACAGCAGCGAACTTGGATCAAATGGCTACGCCTAGGGGAGTATTGCTACAATACTACCTAATCACATGTCTATTAGGATGACTCCTTTTGAGGCATTATACAGTTATGAGGCCTTGGACTATGCAGATTTGGCATTTGGAGATAGTAGGGCTCCTAAGGCTAAGGATTGGATACAGGACAGTCAAGACATTCTGAAAATATTGAAGGAGAATTTACAGACAGCCCAGAATCAACAGAAGTTGTATGCCGACAAACACAGGATTGAGCGGAGCTTTGAGGTAGGGGATTTGGTATACTAAAGGCTCCAACCTTACAGACAGTCCTCACTTAAGAAGGAAGGAGCAAAGAAGTTAAAACATCGCTTCTATGGACCATACAGAATAATCAGGAAGGTGGGAGAGGTGGCATATGAACTAGAACTTCCACAGGAAAGCAAAATTCACAATGTGTTCCATGTATCTAACCTAAAGAAGACCCTTGGGCAACACATTGCTCCATCTACAGAATTACCTCCTTTAGATGATGAAGGACTGCTAATACTGATTCCCGAACAGATTATACAGACTAGAGAAAGGAAGCTCAGGAAGCTCAGGAATAGGGTAATTAGAGAGTACTTGGTTCAATGGAAAGAACTACCGCCAGAGGATGCCACGTGGGAAGGTGAACAGGTATTGCAGCATCTCAGTTTGAAGTTGCTTGAGGACAAGCAATCTTAAGCGGGGAGGACTGTAATGCCCTCTTCCGATTAGGCCTTGAGGCCCAAAACCGCTAACCTATGTGATTCCTGTGGGTTCAAGCGGTTACTGACAGCTATGGAATCATCTAAGGACCGATGCCATCCAGAGAAAATCTGGGGCATCATCATTAGGTCAAGAAGAGCCACCGGGGCCAAAGGCCACCTCCGTGCATGCCATCCAAGCATTATTTAATGATGCATGCACTCATTAAGTCTCTATCCGCATGCATGCAAGTCAACTGCAAATTAGAAGATAAAGAGACATAATTAGTCAAAGATTAGGGTTTTCGCAGTTGAAAGTTATAAAAGAGGGATAAAGCGAAAGGAGACTTCACTTTTGATGATTATTATTTTGGGAGCTCTTGGATAGCAGCACAGCGCGCCGCACATCAGTTGGGGTTGGAGACGAAGTCTTCAGCTAGCGGGATTTCGGCAGTGAAACATCTGCCCTAGTCTCATTCAGGGTAAGCCATACAGGTTCACCATTTGCTCTTACATTCATTCATAAGTTATCCAACATATGGTATAGATCGTTGCAGGGACACGTGTGCAGCCGTAAGGGGGGTTTTCAGCCAGAAAGCCCTAATCAGTTGCTGGGTCTTCAGATCTCGGTTTTGCTTCGAAACTCAGGCACCATTCTCATCATCAGCATCCTACTCCGGCATCCGATGATTATCAGATCCGACCGTGCTCATCCGGAGCAGTTATCAGCGATTTCGAGATCAAGGGGGCGTGAGCAGCTGCCTCTCTGGATCAATTCGCTAGCCTTCCTAGAGACCTCAGAAACTCTGCATGTACCAGGCATTCTCTCCGGCACGGGAAGTTTATCAATCCTGCAAATCGGCAGCTTCATCGGACACCTCCCTCACTGAAAACGTCACCCTTATCTGATTGGGGGTTCTTGCTGCTGGGGTTTCACCGGAAACGGAAGATATCAGTCCGTCTTCGATTCAGTTCTTGATGCTTGCATACCCTCTCAGGAGCAGTCCAGCCAGCTTATCAGTGGTAAGTGTTCATTCGATCTCACAAACCCTAACCCTAATTTTTGCTATAAAATAGGGATTTTTGCATGGCAGTTTGCATGCCTAGTTGTATCAGAATATTTGCATAGAAATAGAAAATATTAGGATTTGGGATATTACAAACTTCTTGGCAACATCGGTAAAGAAGTAGGGAAAATCAGCAAACAATGGCAAGCATTAAAAAATGAAAAAAAATGTACTTTAATAGGGTCGAAATTTGCTTGCCTATTTTCCCCCCTATTTGTCGATTTTTCTTGATTTTTTCTCGAATTTTCCCCATGTTTTCCCAAATTTTGCCGATTTTTTCAAAAAATCACGATTTGTTTAGCTCAAAAAATGACTAGCCACAAAATATAGCGATTTCTCGAGAGATCATCGATTTTTTCAACTGTTAGCAAAACCTAAGGGTAAAGAAATTCTCTTACTTTCCTAGCCACCAAGCCATTTATAAGTCATGGGTCCTTCTAAACTTTTCTTTACGAGGGAGTCAATGATCGTGCCCACAAATCCATTTTAGGAAACTTAATCTATTGTTCTAACAAAACCAGTTTAGGAAACTTAATCTATTGTTCCAAAAGGATTTTATCAAATGAAATTCATTTCTATAGAGCATGAATCAATAATTCAGGCTATAGCCTTAATCATAGGGTACGATAGTTTTGGGAATAAAAGATTTTCAACAGGCACAGTTTTATATCCCTCAAGTGTTGCTCCACTACCGACAAGTACACCGATAGAGTCACCACAACAACACAAACATCACTCCACTACCAACGAGCGTCCATCACACCTGTGGAGTTGTCTGTGTATCTCTTTTCTTACTGGACTTTCGTTCCCAGACCTTTTCTTTTATTTATGAATATACATGAACAAATAATGAATAGGGGAAGCAATGGCCTTGAAGCCTTACCAGGATGACTACCTCTCTTTAAGGATTTTTCAATTGAGCATTTTGGTGCCCAGCTACTTTCAACATTTTACCTTTCTCATGATCAGCTTTCTTAATGTGTATGAGTGGGCCCCTTGCAACACATCAAATCCGATTTTGAAATTAGATGCGAGGGTGGTCACAAACCGCCATTCAAAGCATTTATGGTCCAACAATTAACACTATGCTTCCCCTTTTCTTGGTACTCTCAAATGGAGTTTTATCCTTTCAGGCTAATTTCAGAGGATAGCACACAAAATTCTACAACTTGTACTCTACATGCCATTGTTATATATTGTTTGGACAAGACCAAGATATCAAATCAACAGTTGTACCAAAATTGGATCGATCATGAGAGGGTTGAGAAGAGAATATGGCAGTGGATTTTAACTAAGCAGAAGAAAATTTAAAATGTATAGTATTCAAAAAATGAGATGAAAACTAACTCGGTTTTCCAAAGAAAAAGAGGCAAAATTCATGAGAGCTAAAATATATGACAAAATGCAAAAAAAGAAAATTAAAAATTGAGCAATCCCAACATATAAAAGAAAAGAAATGCAAACTAAAACTACTATATACATGACAGCTACTGTATTAAGGCAACTAACTAAAGTAATGTTTCAATACTTGACCATTGACAAGAAGGAGGTCCACGTCCCCTTCCAAATTTCGCAATCGATATGTGCTAGTGCCCAGTTTTTCAAATAACTCATATGGACCAAGACTCATATGGACCAAGCCATATATGTTGGAAGTTTGTATGTTTCCCTTTAGGTTCACTAAGTTTGTCCCATTTTAACACCAAGTCTCCTACCTCAAATACTTTGCTTGTTAAAATGTTACCTAGGAAAAGGTGTCTTTATCATGTGTGATGTCTAGCATGGTGGGGACACATTAATATGTTGCCTAGCCTTAATGTCACTTTTAAGTGTCATTAGTGTTCTAATTTTAAAGTGAGTTTCACTTTATTATAAAGTGACAAAGTGGGTCACTTTAATAAAGTGACATTATAATTTTAAAGTGAGTTTCACTTTATTATAAAGTGACAAAGTGGGTCCCTTTAATAAAGTGACATTAATTAATTAGTTGAATTAATTAATGAGGGTTAAAAGTGAACCATTGGATTAAATCTATTTTGACCATTGGATCAAAAAAAGTAAAAGCCTAGCCCTAAATGAAAGAACAAAAAGGTGAATGCAAAGATAGACTTCAATTCATTCTTACTCTACGCTGGAGGAGAGACGAGCAGAGAGAGAAAGGACGAGAGCTAGGGTTTCATCATTGGAAATATTAATTTCAGAGCAAGGAGAAAAGGGGTCGTACAGCAGAGATTGAAATACTGGAGAGGCACGTTTTCCAAAGAAGATTTCAGCCATTAATATTGCAGACCATACAGAACAGCAAGAGATAATTATTGGCTCGATTTTCTAGAAGATGGACAGCAGACATTAATGATTGCAGGCCGTACTTCTTCTGGCAGTACCGTACAGCAGAGTTAAG